>JAEMWC010000322.1:405000-430000 GCA_016490735.1 Pachyseris speciosa
TCCTGTTGGGTAATGTACAAGTAAATCAGAAACAACACAGAAAATTTGAAAGGAAAACAAAAAGAAACCAGCTTGCCAAAATTTTCTAGTGGAAATTTGGGAATTTTTCCGTGTAAAATGAAAAGGCTCGTTTCTTAGTTGGAAAGTTAGAATTGAACTGGCAGATCAAAAAAGCTTACGCAATGGCTTCCTTGGATTATTGTAAAAACCAGCGGGTGGGTCGGTCGCGCTTGACTTGTATCGACTTTGATAATTGGCGCACGGGAAACTAACAGGCTATAGATATCTCAGGCTCGAAACTAACTTGTCATTTAGTACAAATCTACCAGCATTCTACGTCGAAAACCACCATATGTTTGCAATGCAACGAATAATCAAAGAGTTATTTTGACAGTACTGGATAAGTAGCTCTCGATTTCAAGCTCATGACCTAATGGTTAATAAACATGAGATAGCGTATTCAAGAGTAACAAACCAGTTGTATAATTTTACCTGCCAGATTGATAAGGGTGGGAAAGAAATCACTGATGTGAAGAAGTCCTTCGCATTTCACACCAGTTCTTTCCAGCATTTTTCCATGTACAAAGGCAGCACCTCTGACCCCTCCCTCCCATAACGTGTGCTTTGTTCCTCTCAGGGGCCAGTTATACCCTCCCAACACAGGTTCTCCGCCATTGTCAGTACTGAAGACGGTCAATGTGTTATCCCAAAGCCTAAATATTAATGAGAATTACAATGAAAAGTATAATGAATGGTCTGTCTATCATGCTCAACTACATCAATTTTCCCCGCCCGTGTCGGTTTTCATTGAACACGTTTGTGTGTTTACTACGAAAATTTGGCTAATCAACGGAGTTGATAATGTAAATTGACCACCGTACAGGGATTCGATTAGCTGACGTTTCGAGCGTTAGCCCTTCGTCGGAGCGAATCGAGGAATTGTGGGTTGTGTATGGTTTATATACAGAAAATGGAGCTACGCTATTGGTGGTAACATGGTAATGTGAAAAACAGGAGTAAATTAATTGAATGAAAAGCGCTCGTTGATACCGTGGGGATTAAGAGTGCCAATTTGAAAGATCAGTTTTTGCTCGAGATTTTTACGGCTTTCCGTGGTACCGTGGATGTAGGGAAAGGCCGGAGATCGACATGTGTTGTTTGGAATGGTTAGGGAGATTAAAATGCCGAGCGACAGGTTTGGATGCGTCTTTGTCATCTTTCTCAGAAAAACATGGCACATAATTAACGAGATAACCTCCCGTAACGGTGGTAAGATGTCCAATATCGTGGAAATCAAAACTGATAATACAGTAGTTAGTAATCCGGAAGACATTGCCGAAACTATTAACGAACACTTTACTAATATTGCACAAGTATTAGCAGAAGATATTCCTCCCGTAGAAGTAAATCCTGAATTCTATCTGGAAACTACTGATAAATCGTTTTCTTTGCAAACTCCTAGTATTGATATTGTATTAAGTCTTTTAAAGAAAATTGATGACAAAAAAGCCACTGGTCTTGACAAGATTCCGAGCAAGCTGTTGAAGATGGCTGCTGGTATTATCGCACCTTCGCTTACCGCTATCTTTTCTAATTCTATTCTCACTGGGATATATCCAAACGAATGGAAATCGGCTAAAGTAACTCCAATTTTTAAAAAGGGTCTTAAATCGGATCCTAACAATTATAGGCCTGTTTCTGTTCTTCCGATAGTTTCTAAAGTTTTTGAACAAATTGTTTACAACCAACTCTACCATTATTTAAATAATAACAAATTACTATCAAGTTGCCAATCAGGGTTCCGCTCCCTTCATAGTACTCTTACGGCTTTGCTTGAGGCGACAAATGATTGGTCAGTTGACATCGACAATGGGCTACTAAATGGAGTCGTTTTCATCGATCTTACTAAGGCATTCGACACCATTGATCACGAGATTATCTTGCGTAAAATGTCATACATGGGTGTTGACCAGGCAGCTATCATGTGGTTCTTGTCGTATCTAAGTGGCCGAACCCAAAGATGTAATGTCAACGGCAAACTATCAACTGCTCGCGATCTCAAGTGCGGCGTTCCACAGGGGGCAGTATATTGGGTCCTTTGCTTTTCCTAATTTATATTAATGATCTCCCCAACTGCCTGCCGTCCGCTGCGCCTAGGATGTTTGCTGATGACACAAACATTACACTACCGGCTAAAACGTTAACGCATCTCAAACAAGCCTTAACCCCTGAACTAAGTAACCTAAGCTGCTGGCTTAAAGCCAACAAGCTTAGTTTAAACGTTGCCAAAACAGAGTTAATGTTAATTGGGTCAAGGCAGAGATTATCTGTCCAAAATGAAGATGTCGAAATAAGAATTGACGATCAAATCATCAAGAGGGTTGGACATACCAAATCCCTGGGTGTTACCATCGATGCTCATCTTACTTGGCGCAAACACGTTGAAGAAATAAGCAAGAAAGTATCCTCAGCTATAGGTGCCCTTAAACGGGTGCGACCCTTTATTCCGAAGGAAACTGCCATCCACAATGAAATTTATAACGCGCTAATTTTGCCAAACTTTGATTACTGCAGCCCGGTTTGGGACTGTCTTAGTGGCTACTTGAGTGATAAGCTCCAAAAATTGCAGAATCGTGCAGCCAGAATAATTACAAAATTGCCCTTTGATACGAACTCTGACCACCTCCTATCCACCCTTAACTGGGAGAGGCTATCAATAAGACGAAAGAAACAGAAAGCCTTAATGATGTATAAAACAATGAACGGTCTTACCCCGGAATATCTCCAACGTCTTTTCGCTCAGAGCTACTCTAATTACAACCTGAGAAACTCTGAGGGAAAACTGGCATTGCCGAAACCAAGAACCAATTATTTAAAACGTAGCTTCTCCTATAGCGGGCCAAGTTGTGGAATAACTTGCCCGATAGCTTAAAAAATGTCGGATCTGTTGATCAATTTAAGCGAAATCTGAAGAAGGTATCCAACATATCGGATTCCCACACGGCAATCATGTAAAGCGGTTAGTTGTAAATAGTCTTAGTTTTTAACTTGTAATACTCAACTGATGATTTTCCGTGTTTAAATAAAGTCTTACATACATACATACATCACAGAATAGATAGAGAGTAGCGTTCGTAGCGCAGCCAATCAGAGAACAGCATTTCGAGATAGAACGCTAGTCGACGCTTATATTAATCACGCATTCAACACATATTTACATAATTCCCATGAAAAAGTTATATGGGGGCAATTGAATAAAGAATGATATCACGGGGAAGTGGGAATGAGTTGTTCAGGGGACGAATTTCGAATGCAATGAATGTGCGGCTGGGACCAAAGTTGTCGGTGGAGAATTGTGTAGAATGATGAAGCAATAGCTAGAGTGAAGATGTAGCGCTGGATAAATATCTGAAATGATGATATTCCAATGTTTTCTGAAGATATCCATCACTGAACTTCGTGGAAAATTTGCAAGCCTAAGACAATGCAATGCCACCATCAAAAGATGAACAGAGACGAGCTTCACCAACAACTTCCTTGCGAGCAAGTTATCTCATCGGTGTCTCCGGAATTTTAATATCGACGAGCAAGCAACGAGCGAACCAAGAGTGTTTGAGGCGGGCGTGGTCTTTCAAAGCACCTTCTACCCTCGTGGCTCTACTCTCGTTCGGCCGTAACTAAATTCAAGAACATATTTCTCCGGTGAGACCCCAGTAGGAGAGCATGGGCTACACTACTAGACCTACCCTTTGTCTTGGAACATTTTTGTGATGTTGCCGACAGCTTCATCCAGGATGTCTGCCATACCCGCGTACACCCTCCTCATCCTTTGCTCAATGAAGCGGTATTTGTTTACATATTCATTGGGTGCCTCAATTGGACTGTGTACATTTTGGAAGGCCATGTACAGGAAAAGTGGCTGTTTGGGGTCATGAGAATCGATTATCTCTTTTACTCGCTGACGGGAGAAACAAAACATACAACAAAAACGTCAAATGGCGACCTAAATATTGACGATCTTCGGTGGTCTGGCTGGAGAGAGAGGTTGATGAACCCTCGTAACTTTTAAGCTGGTTACTTAAACAGGCTGCTATGACCAGATGATGAGAGATGAACTACCCAAAATGGGTTGCGCTCGCGTTTCATGGTGTTATCTCGTCCTAAGGAAGTGACGAATGAACACATCGTCCGGTAGCCGGTGAAACCACTTAATTCATGAACTAGCTGCATGAGCAAAGAACTCTGAAAACCAATAGACAAACAAAATAACTGCCACCAACTGATTTCAATCTGGCCCGGCCACCTTTTATTCATTTACGAGGCCGCAAACTTGGTTTAACAATTATCCTGCGAAATCCCGTGGAATATCGCCTGATACTCAACCCCCATTTTCCTCCGCGACACACAAAATTACGTATATCGCAGGATATCTGCTGAGTACGCACGAGGAATATTGAGCGCGCTATGACCATATTTGGACATCGTCAAGGATGTGTTGAATAATAATTAACAATTATTCACCGACACTGAGGTGAATAATTGTTTTAGTATATACCACACAAGTTGAATAATTAGCGGACCAAAACATTGCTTTATGTGTGACAATATACCGACAAGCGGTCGAAAATTGTAAAATCTCGTGCGCCGGCTGCTCGGAAGTGAATAGTACTTGCTAATCACCTCCGAATTAACCAATCAGAGCACGCGAAAAGCACTATTCACTTGTGTGGTATATACTAATCAAGGACATTCATCCTTCCTCTGCGCTATCACGTGGTGCCCAGGTAAGATGATTTAGATGATTAGAGCAGTCCTCTTCTTCCAGATGCATGGTGATAAAAACTTACATTTTTTTAAGCTTACAACAATCTTGTCTGAATACCGCAAACCAGCATTCTTTCTGGTACCTCTAATTTCTGGATTCAAGGTTGTGTGTTCGACCAAACAGAAAAAAAATATTTAGCCAGCCTTAAGCATTGGTGGGGATCGATTCAATGATAGCCCAGAAAAGCCACAGATTAAATGTAACGCTTCTCAGTCAAATGCGATTACCACTCACCGGAACTGAACCATCTGACCTTAACATATTCGAAGGTGGCATATTTTCCGTCCAGGTCTGTTACCGGCTCTGTTCCGTTACGAAAATCCACAACTCCGTCGCGTTTATGATCAAAATGGCCCTCAGCACCGTCCCAGAATCCATAAGCGGTGTCGAAACCTCTCTTAGAGGGAACATAGGGCCACTTGTAGAAGCCCAGATGCCACTTCCCTACCAAGTGAGTGGCATACCCTGACAACGTAACATCAGTTAAACAGGGTTAAAGGAGCAATCTAGGAATTTGGGGTTTCCAAGCATGCGGATAACCCAAGTAAAGAATTGATCCATTCAATCATCTCTTTCCGAAACTGCTGACTGAAAAAAGACCATAATTAAAGGAGGGCCGCTTTCTCGGTTGGAGCCCGTTTGATTAGTGATTTTCAATTGCCCAGCTCGTTTCCAGCACCTCACGGTGTTGTTTTTCTTGCAAGTTCGGAAATTCAGACCGAAAGTCGAACCTTGTAATGGACTCTTGGCGAAACACGGGTGAGGCCTCAATAAATTCTCAATATATTGGCTATATTGCTTACCAGCTTCCCTTAACTGGCATGGAAGAGTCTGGAAATCCAGTGGTAATCCAAATGGGTTCTCAGGATGAACCACCTCATGTTGAAGACCTTGTGAAGACAAACATGAAGAGAAAACTTAGATCAGTTGCTGCTGCAGGGAGGAATATTTTCAATGGTGCCTAGACAGTGATTCCCGCATATCTGTGACTGTAAACCTATAGAACCACATTTGATCATTCTGTTAAGCAGAAACTTTCTCCCTATCTTTCCAGAAGTGTGGATTTGAAGAATCTGGAAAATTTGCCATACTTTAGAGTACTATAATTGTTTTTCGCGTAAATCGCGCGATCCTCTGCAAAACAAGTGAAAGCCACTCGCTCATTGAATTCAGACTGTATTAAATATCTTCTGAGGATGCATAAATGTCTGAAGACATGATCACCATTTGCTACCTGTCGGTATAATTATTTCATAGTCGTAATTTAACTTTTTCGTACTCAAATGTTAAAACACTGGGCGTCGTTTATGACAAAATGATACTTACATCTGATAAATGTTGTTATATTTATACCAGACCATCTAACAACAGACGATTAAACTGTGGTGCTGCGTCCGTGGGAGAGTGAAACACGAAAATTTGGTTTATCAACGGAGTTGATAATGTAAATTATCCACCGTACAGGGATTCAAAAAGTTGGCGTTTCGAGCGTTAGCCCTTCGTCAGAGCTCTGACGAAGGGCTAACGGACAGCTGACGCATAGCCTGCGTAGCTGGCGGTATTGTAGGCGCGCGGAGGAGAAGGCGGAGGAGGAGCCGGTGGAGCTGTTGAAAGGGAGCGGCCAAGCCGCGACAACGAGCGGCGTAAGCTGCGGTTTTTATTACTTCGCTTCGTTTTCGAGTTTTGGGGTGCTTCGTGCTTCGATGTTCGTTTTCGAGTGCTTCGTTTTCCATACTACCGGCTTAGTTATAATACCTATATATTTTCATTAATATAAACGTACCAAATATTTGCGTTATTCTAGACTTTTATCAGAGGTAAGGATCATTGTGTGATAAACGGCGCCCCATATTTGACGTTTTCGATTATGTACATTTAGACAGCCTAATGACTTAAAACTAACAAAAATAGGTTACAAACTGAATTTAGAAATATCAGTCAAACTACGAGTTTCTCCATTTTGCGGAAGGTTAGCCTCCTACGCAACCGTGGGGGGAGGAACGCGTGACGAGCCCAAAGACGTCTGCGTAGGAGGCTGGCGAAAGGTAAGACGAGAAAAAAAAACAAATACTTAACTGTATAACAATAATGTAAATTGTAAACTACTTTAAATCAGTTGCATAATATTGCAACTGTCAGTCACACGCACAGCGTCTAGTAAATATTTTTAACAGAGGATCTCTTCAAGGCCTGCGTTTGCCGCGAGTTACAGCCCCAAAATAGAGAATTTGCTGAGGACCATTATTAATTTTGCAAATAAAATGACAGATTGGCTTATTCTCTCCTGTGGATACCTTGGTGCTAAAACTGAACTGTATGGCACGCATTAATTAGGTATTTAAAAACTAGGAAAGGCCGTTAAATTAAAATTATGTTTTCCCGATCCATAGTTCTCCTAGAGTTCTCAATACTCCCTCTTGTTGGTGTCACTGAAAACTTGTCTTGCCAAGTAGGCGCACTTATTCTTGAAATTAAAGCTTCTGAGAACAGTGTTCTATATTTTGTTAATTAGCATTTTGTCGTAAGGTATAATTCCATCCCTTACCTGTGTGAATCGGATATCTGCCGGTCATCAGAGCTCCCCGCGTTGGTGTACAAACTGGCTGAACGTAAAAATTGTCCAGGATCACTCCACCTTTGGCGAGTGAGTCTATGTTTGGAGTGTGGATCTTAGATCCGTGAAATCCAACGTCGATCCAGCCAAGATCGTCAGCTAACATAAACAGAATATGCGGCTGAGAGGATTTTGATTCAGGGTTCACCATTCTAGCTGTCACAGAGTTTAAGGTGAGAAGACCCAACAAAAAAGCCACTGAAATGCCTCGAGTTGTCATTTTGTCTCGAGTAAAAAGCAGCGACACAAACATAAATCATTATATTACTGTAACGCTATCGTACGAGTCCCATGATTGTCCCATGCCCCCTAGACCATCAGTTACCATGTCACAGAACGGTTAACGTGACACAGTCAAAAATCATCCTAGTTAGGTATACACCGGGGCTTTGTATTTGTAGCGCTGTTGTATTTTAGGGATAGGGGATAACTCCAAAATGATTTTTGGGACAAAACTGAGAACTAAAACTTTATTGGCCATTAGGGATAAATACCAAATGTCCTTAGAGATATGAAGAAATACAACAGTCAACTGACTCGTGCCTTATTTATAGTTATAATTGCAATCAATGTTTCACTATAGTAGTAGTAGTAGTAGTAGTAGTAGTAGTAGTAGTAGTAGTAGTAGTAGTAGTAGTAGTAGTAGTAGTAGTAGTAGTAATCTTTAATGAGGATGCCGACGTCTATGTGCAGAAGATACGAATGAAACACACAACAGCCTCTGAATACTTTGAATACTCAATGACGACACGATGTCCTTAAATTCGATGTGTTAACTTGGGCGTTTCCCTGTACGTTTTCAAAAGGATGGAAGAATCCTTCCTTTTGATGACAGCAACCTGGTAATAGATGATTGTTCTACACTCGGTTGACATCAATATAGTAAAAAACAAGCAAGGCTGGTTACACGGCGAGGAATATATATTGAAAACCAACATTTCGGAAGGCACAGCCTTCCTTAATTCACCAGGGTGTTACAGATTATGACCCTAAAGTAAAACGACGTTATTTGAAGGTCTCGGTGGCCGGCACACCCCCACCCAAACTTCCCCTAAGGTGGGGGGGGCTGTACACGTGAATTTGAGGGAAATTTTAAGGAGTTTGAAGAAGGGATTGAAATGGGGTAAAAATGTTTTGAAACACCATCCCACAACTGAGGGCACTGCAGGTAAGTAAGTAAGTAAGTAAGTAAGTAAGTAAGTAAGTAAGTAAGTAAGTAAGTAAGTAAGTAAGTAAGTAAAATCCTTTATTTAAACACGATCAGTAGTTAAAGCAAAATACATGCTTGAGGGGTCGTGTATTACCTATGAAAATTACAGACTTGACTAGATTTAAAAATATAAAATGATTTGGGTAAATGCTGCGGAACTGTTTGGTGTCCGTCTACTAATTTGTAACTTCAACTTCCAATTTCAAACCTTCATTAGGTCTTCGTTTTTTCCTATTTTCCTAAATTTAACTAATCCTTTAAGAAAAATTATCCCTTCCTAAATATACCCAAAATCACCAAAAAATTCACAAATACGACATCATCACTTCGTGTAATGAGAATAGAGAGTTTTGATTGCTTGAAACGCTAACAAGTTATTAACATAAAATCCATGTTAAGCGACGAAAAAATTGTGTTCAGGTGTACCCCCGCCTAAAGAACCCCCCTCTCCGGGATCGGAGGGAACTTACCTAGCGCGTTTCCTCTCTCGCTCGCGACCCCTTAAGTTAAGTATGGCAGCGCCTGGTACTCACGCCGCTGTTAAAAAGAAAACTTGCCTTGTTAAATTCGGCGTACTTCATCTTTATTCTGACAGAGATTTAGCAGGTGACTGATAATTCTCAAACATTCAGAATTGCCAATAAACTGCGAGTTTTACGTTTCACAACTACTAAGCTCTGTTATCTAGTAAATTCGTCCTTTATCTCTTTAAATTGTTTCCCATCTTTCACAGTTGTTCTTTTTTACTGCTTATTGTTATTTTTCATCTTTGTATCTTTTCTGGTGAAAATCAATTCAGTGAAACGTACTCCTTGCACTTCGAAGATCTTTGATTGTTGTTTCTTTGGGGCGTTTCTGTTTCCGTTTGTTTGTTTCTAGTCTCTCCAAGGTCCCCATATTCCGTTTCTCTGTGCAGTCTTCAAAGCCTCAGGGTCATTTTTTTCGTATAGCGGCTTAACAGAGGACTTCACGTAATCCTTAACTCTCATCTGCATCTTTTCCACGACATCCGGGAACGCTTTACTCAGATCTGAGCGCTCTTCTGGGTCAACAGATATATTATAAAGCGCGACGACAACTTTGTCAACTTTATCCTAAAAGTTTTAAAAACATAATCTTAAAACACACATATTAATAGAGCAAATTTCCACAGCGTTCCAAATTGACAACAGCAGAAGCACTGGCTTCTGATGATCGTCAAAGGTTTCTCTGGCACTTTAATACCATAAGTGCCAGCGTAGTTAGTTTCCTTAATTTATTTTTCACCATAAAAAACATATTTTTGCGATTGTCTTTATAAATTCAAACAAACGAAACTGCTGACAGTCCCTATGTAGATAGTCCGGTGCCATCAACAACACGAAGAGTCTGAAGCGAGGAGAGGAAAAACCAAAATGAGACTCGAGAGAGCTTATTCCCGCTCCAAGTTTTCTTCCGCCGTCTTGACTGTCCAGAAAAAGGACTGCTGACAATCTACAAAGAAACCAACTTTAATTCTACACAGCTTACATAATTTACAAGAGTCCCATAGCTCAATGAGATTAGTGCTTTCCTCCCATTTACAGAGGTTCCTGCGTTCCGTTCCCCAAGGGAACTCAGATTATCGTCTTTCCATTCTCAGTAGTGGTATGCTATAAACCTCTACTCTATTCGTAAGGTTGGCGCACACTCGGGCACATGTAGCGGGACATGAAGCGGGGAGAGGCCGTTTTTGGTGCGGTGCATAATAGGTAGCTGGGAAGTGGCCCTCCAAAATGTCCCCACTTCAATTAGTACTCCAACTTTTATTTTACAGTATTTACTAGCATTAGCAAGACATTTCATAAATTTTCCCTCGTACATTTTTTCATGAAGGGTTTTTTTAAAGCTCGTCCGTAGAACATAGAATGGCCAGGTGTCTTACCAGATATGGGAGACTCCTCACTGTGTCCAATGGTAATTTCTCCGTTTTAACACCAATCTCTGGTGGTTTGAACCATGTAACGTTTGGCACATTCATCAAGAGCTTCATGTCACCCACCCTAAGAGCGATCCCTGTGTAACCACCTAGGATACCAGGCCCTGGAGGAACCTGGCCAGGCTGATCAATATTAAGTAGAATCTCCGTACGTGGGGAAGGTTTTCCCAGCGAAATCGTGTCCCAGACATCATACCCATCCACTGGAATCGGGCTTTTATCTTCGCTTGTCACCCCTAAAGAAAAAAACATTGATTCGTCAGTGATTATTTTGCACAGTATTTCTAGTACTGGAGATAGCATATTCCACGTCCGTCGAGTCACAACAAGGACTTCAGACATAAACGACCTTCCTCAAAATGTGTGCTGTTCCCAACACGGCAGATTTCCGGAGAATCTGACTGATGTCACAGTCAATTTCCGGCTGGTCCAGATATAACCATATCATCATCATCATCATCATCATCATTATTTGCTCGAAAGATCAGAGCACTCTGGAGATCTAGCTCTTCTTGGGCATGTCTAAACTCCATAAACAAATTCCGAAAACCAAAGCATGTCCAAAAAAGAATGGTTTCCGACATCTCTGGGTATAAGTAGAATGAAATGAACTGAAAAACGCTGTGAGAAAGCCACTCAACTAAATGACACAGTTTCAGAACAGAACACAACAGATTTATTAACATTTTCATCTTTACACTGTATTTTTCATAATTTCTAAATATATAAATTCTCCATTGACTTATAAATTCTCCATTGAGTATTTTCGCATATTCTTACTTCAAAGTTGTATTTGAAAGGGGAATATATATATAATCATTTAAGGTAATGTCTAGAGGCTAAATGAACCGGGAGGTTTTCGAGCTAGACTCTAGTCAATTTAAGTTATGTTTGTTTTCCGTAGCTTCTAAAAATGAAATATAAAAAAGCAACAGCTATGCAAAGCGAAAAGACTGAAAGTGGCTAATTGCCACATCAAAGCGAAGATCAAGCAAAAAACAGAAGAATGTAAATAGATTTAAGTTGATAAGTTCCATAAATTAACAAAAATTAAACCACTTTTCCACCACTGAGGGCTAAGGTTAAATGTGGTTTGGCAAGGGGCAAGTTGAAAACATGAGCGTTGCTATTGTTGTAGCTGTAAGATTAAATGTGAAGAGAAAATAAATGAATAAGGCAAAAGACACAGACATTTTTACCTGCAAGTCTGAGAATGGTTGGGTACCAGTCTGTAACGTGCAGCAGTTCGTTGCACGTAACTCCCTTTCTCGCCAGCAGATTACCGTGCACAAACCCTATTCCCCTCACCCCTCCCTCCCACAGTGTCATTTTTTCTCCTCTCAGTGGCCAGTTGTATCCTCCATAGTACGGAAGGCCTCCATTGTCAGTGCTAAAGATCACGAGCGTGTTATTCCATAACCTGCAAAGATTTGTTGTTATTAAGTTTCATTACAGATTTTTTCTTGAATGCAATCTCCGTCCATTGGCAATGTCTGTATCGACCATTTGATTCGGAACCTCCCCTTTTAGCCTCCAGCACATTCGTTATGTAGATCGTCACGCAACATTCCTACTCGGGGCGGAGTGTTACGTGAAGAGCCAAATAACCTATGCTTCGGCGCGGCGGCTATTTCCCATGGGATTGTCCTCGGGGGGTTCTCCGTTCTCATGAACAACTTAATAATCTATATCACAACGCAATATTGATCGTGATTTCACACCCGACCATAAAATCAGGCATGATGACGACGACGACGGTGATGATGATGATGATGATGATGATGATGATGATCATGACGCTGATGATGATGATGATGACGACGACGACGACGATGATGATGATGATGATGATGATCATGACGATGTGATGATGATGATCATCATCATCATGACGATGATGATGATGATGATGATCATGACGATGATGATGATGATCATCATCTTCATCATAACGATGATGATGATGATGATGATCATGACGATGTGATGATGATGATCATCATGACGATGATGATGATGATCATGATCATGACGATGATGATGATGATGATCATGACGACGATGATGATGATGATGATCATCATCATCATGACGATGATGATGATGATGATGATCATGACGATGTGATGATGATGATGATCATCATCATGACGATGATGATGATGATGATCATGACGATGATGATGATGATGATCATGACGATGATGATGATGATGATGATCATGACGATGATGATGATGATGATGATGATCATGACGATGATGATGATGACGATGACGATGATCATGACGATGATGATGATGATGATGATCATGACGATGATGATGATGATGATGATGATCATGACGATGATGATGATGATGATGATGATCATGACGACGATCATGATGATGATGATGATGATGATGACGACGACGACGACGATGATGATAATGATGATGATGATGATGCAAATAGGCAAGGGTAGGATACAGCACGTTTAGTCGATTACTGACCCTGTTTTCTTAAAAGCATCTGTAATGTTCCCCACAGCTTCGTCCATGATGTCTGCCATAGCCGCGTGTACTCTTCTCATCTTGTCCGTTATAAACTCATACTTCTTAATGTAACTTTCTGGGGCCTGGATCGGAGCATGTACATTTTGAAAAGCCATGTACATGAATAATGGCTGAGCGGCATCATGCGTTTGTAAAATTTGTTCCACCCTCTGTAAGAGTTATGCGAGATAGCAAAGTAAATCATGGCTATGAATTAATATAACAAACGTTGAAAGAGATCATCCTGATTATTCTAAGAAAGTTGGTGGAGTCTTCAACCACCGTCGGAACAAAAGAGTTTCAAAAATGGCCTTCACCAACGATAAAGGAGGATTTATCTAAAAGGTCCGAAAAAAAATCGGATTTCGTAAAGAAAAAAGATCAAGTATTTACTAAGCTTTAAAATTTCTTAGCCATCGCATTTTCAAAATGACGTTTTTGTATGTGAAACTAACTTGAGAAAACACCACCAGTTCGCAAAAGTTCCGAGTCTTTAATTATGAAATGTCATCGAGGAGAAGATTAAAACATTTTGAAAAAATGCAACTCAAGTAATTAATTGATTCGATAATTTCGTTGCGTTTACTCACATCCACATAAGCGTTTGTAGCATAAGTGCCGTTTAAACTTTTAACTGGCTCCAGGTTGTCACGAAAGTCGACCACCATGTTACGTGAGTGATCAAAATGGTCCTCCGCACCGTCCCAAAATCCGTAAGCGGTGTCGAAACCTCTGTTGGTGGGAACATAGGGCCACTTGTAGAAACCAAGATGCCATTTACCCACCAAATGAGTAGCGTAACCTTTTTCAGGGAAGAAAGAACAGTAGTATATTTAAAACAAAAACAAAAACAAAAACTCCCGTTTTACTGTGCGTCAACTTCCGCCATTTAATTCGTCCCCAGATTTCTTTTTTCAAGCCGCTTCAGCTGAGAGAAGGAATCTGGGCCGAGTTGTTAGAAGCCCGAAAGGTGCTATTCCTGGGTTACCTTCGATCAACACCTTAAGGTTACCATGGTGGTTAACCTAGATTACCGCTAATCCTGGGCTACCTGACCGCCGGCTGGTTAGTTCAGTTGGTAAAGCACTGGACTACTGTGCGGAAGGTCGCGGGTTCAAACCCCGGCCGGACCAATACTCAGGGCTTTAAATAGTTGAGGAGAGGGTGCTGCCTTTGTAATTACATCTGCAAATGGTTAGACTTTCTAGTCTTCTCGGATAAGGACGATAAACCGTAGGTCCCGTCTCATAACACTTGTTCCTAATAATCTGTGGGACGTTAAAGAACCCACACACTGTTCGAAAAGAATAGGGGACGTAGTTCCTGGTGTGGTGGTTTATCTCTATCCTTCATTTGACATTCATGTGTGGGGTGCGTTGGGGAAGGGAGAGGGGGGGGGGGGGGGGTGGGTGCGATCAAATATGGACTGATAGCGGATAGCGGCTGCCAGAGGCGTCTTTACAGGCTGACGTCCGATGTCACCCTAGAGAAGAATTGTAAACCGTCATGAAACTATGTGATATGTGCAGTATATAAATCCATTACCATTGCCAAACCCTGACATGGATTACCTAATCGCGCTTCGAACAACTCGTTCCCGGGTGAAAGATCGGACACACTCACCAGCCTCTTTCAGTTTCTGGGGTAAGAGGTCAAAATCCAGTGGTAGACCATATGGGTCCTCAGGATGGATGACGTCGTGTTGCAGACCTAAGAGAAAAGACAACAAATCCTAGCTGTAATGGGTGTTACAATTACGTATCCAGAAGAAAGTTAAGGCAGCTGATAATTGAACGTTTTGTTGTATGTAGCTGCTGTGGGAACTAAGAGTACTTAACTAGGGATAGGTTCCTTTTCCGTCGAATTTGAACTACGTACACCCATCACACAAACAGTAAATGCTATTCGTCTTTTAAAAGGTCCGCAGTCCTTGGTCTTAGAGAACAACTACTCGGAGTCTAAAGAACAGACTGTCGCCATCCTGGTGTTTGAAGCTCTGTCTCAGTATTTTTGAGGTCCCTGACTACAAAAAAACCGCCGACCGGTTAGCTCAGTTGTTAGAGCACGGGACTACCGCGTGCGGAGAAAGGGCTGCCTTTGTAATAACATCTACAAACGGTTAGAATTTCTAGTCTTCTCCGATAAGGACGATGAACTGTAGGCCCCGTCTCAAAATACTTTCACTAATCAGACTCTGTGGGACGTAAAAGAACTACTTGGGACGTACGTAACAAAACTCTGGCTGTGGCTACCCCTAGTGTCTGTCTTATTCCGTTGTTTCGCTCTCTGACCACTGGAGGTCGACCTTCGTAAGGAACTTCGTGTCCTCTTGTTGTACCTCCATGGATATATTTCCTAAATGCTTATAAATAAATAAATAAATAAATAAATAAATAAATAAATAAATAAATAAATAAATAAATAAACCATTTTCAGACTACAACAAAGAGGAGCGTGTTTTATTCTTTGTTTTCAAGGTGCCTTTTGTGAGACAAAACCAATGCATAAGAAAGACACCATCGCGCTCTAATAATTTTCCGTAGAATATGTCGATATTATTAGATGTCTTGAAATATGGTAGCGAATAGAACAAAAAAAGGAAAAAATGTCGAGGAATGGACTTGACTGACTCCATGCAGTTCGCCATTTTTAACTCGATTTTGTTTTCATCTCAGTTTAACAAGTCTCCCTTTCCTTTAACATAAAAATTAGGAAAAGTCACTATAAGGAAATATTTCGTGTATATAGAGAGACTAATGATATTCATTAAAACCGTAATGGTTGCTACGGGCGAAGTGTCTGCTTCAGAAAAATGCTATTTATTTTGTATTACAAGAGCAACAGGGCCAGGGCTTCAAACATCCAGCGGCACCCCTATAACCAAATATGGGTCAAGTACCCTCTCTTCCCCGGGGGAGGGGGAACTAACGGTTTTTTCTAAAGAGAAATTGAGAATGTGTGTAGGAGTTGTGCCCGGACGAAAACAAGTGGTCATGATAACGAGGTGGCCGTATGGCGGGGTTCCACTGTATTCTAAAACAGTTTAACCCTCGGACCGGAAAGGAGGAAGAAAACGTCTCTAAATTTGTGTTTAACAGTGGGGGTGTGCCACAAAAAAAAACTGTGAACACTTTTAGTCGAAATGATGACAACCTATGGAGTGTAAAGTGAAGTAGAAAGCAATACATACCTCACTAGTGTAGACCCAAACGGAATAAACAGAAACCAAAACATCTCAACATTTATATACTCGCTGGGGAGGTTCATAACTACCACTCATATAAGGCTTTTGTGGGAGAATGCCCCGTCCCGGGACGTGAATTTCAACTCTGGTTATTTACCTCTTGGTGTTTACATGACCTGGGGGTGAAATTTGTAATTTGTTCATTCTGGTCTACAGCACCAGCTGAAACAGTAAACAGCCTTCCCGGACGAAACTGTTTTCAGTCGTCTTGGGATGAATTCATCCCGGTTTTTATGTTACAACTTATAATAATAATAATAATAATAATAATAATAATAATAATAATAATAATAATAATAATAATAGTAATAATAATAATAACTTTATTTAAGTCTCAAATGTATTTAGCCGAGCACAGATGCTCTACTAATTGGGGAGACTAAATCAAATCAACTCTAAATAAATCAAATGAAATCAAATGTTGGTTTTTGGGGAGAGGGGAAAACCGGAGTACCCGGAGAAAAACCTCTCGGAGCAGAGTAGAGAACCAACAAACTCAGTCCACTTATGACGACGAGTCCGGGAATCGAACCCGGGACACAAGCGCTCTCACCACTGCACCAACTCTGCTCCTTGCTCCCCTTAAAGTTCATCCCGGTATGACTTCTCTCCCGGCACAAATTTTTACTGCTGTTTACGTATGTGGTTGCATCCCGGGACAAAAACAGTTTCACCCCAGGAAGAAATGCTCGCTTATAAAAGTCTTGTTTTTTCATCCCAGGAAGACTGTTTACATGTGGAATTTGTGGTAACGTTTCATCCCGTGATTAAATTTCAACCCAGTGCTAAGACTTCACTCCGGGATCACGTAAATACCAAGCGATAATTGACCAGACAGCGAGGTGAAACTAGATAGATAGTTTATTAATAACCCCTTTGCAACTAAAAGTTGAATTATACGATTATTTACAAAAACATTGAATATCGATAATTGCAATAAAAAGACTACCAGTAACTTAAAACAAGTTGTTGAAACAGAAAATAAAGACACTATATATACGTACTAAAATAAAGTATATCGAAGACATTTAAAACTCTACTAAAATCAATCAAGCCTTAAGGGCATTAAAGGTAATAAAACTGCTACCAAATCTGTTCGTCTTGAAAACTGGCTTAAACTTCCGCATATTTCTTAGGTTAAAGGTACATGTGTTGCGAGCAGGAAGAAGGTCATGGAGCTTGTCATCCATGAGATTACTGTCGTTCGCTCGTTGAAACAGAAGTGAGAATCGTTACAGAAAACTCGTATCGGATAGGGCTTCTGTTCACAAAGGGAACATTGATTTCAGCACGGTTTTTAAAACGGAGCGACGTACGCTGCGCCACTTCGATATCGTCATGTATCGGATAGATTTTCGTACCACTCTTTGGCATCCAGTGAACAGGTTCCGGACCGCAGCGGAAGTCAATATCTCGAAGAGAGGATTGGATTCCACAAGATGGCGGCCTTGCTATCTATAATAATAATAATAATAATAATAATAATAATAATAATAGTAATAATAATAATAATAATAATAATAATAATAATAATAATAATAATAATAATCAGATAACAATAATATTTTTCGAGGGGATCCAACTCGCCAAGGTGGTTTTCAGTGGAGCCTTCCTAATTGAGTTTATAACTTAAAAAAATACAGAACAAAAAACAATGGATGAAAAATAAAATATGTACCTAATTATAAAAAGGGGTAAAATATTCGAGAAGAAAAGTAAAATTACATCAGAATTTTAAAAACAGTCTTTTAAAAACGTTTTCAGTTTGGCTTTAAAAATTCATAAATCATCGGCCTCTTTCAAGTCAGGTTGGAAGGCTGTTCCAGTCTTTCGCCGCTTGGAAGGTGAAGGTTTGTTTACCCCTGTTACTTCGTGGAAGAGCCAAACGAAGATAATTGGAGCGCCTTGTGTTATGGGAGTGAATGGCGTGATTTATAATAAAATTAAAGAAATCACGCCATTCACTCCCTTAACGAACTTTTCTCGAACTCTGTACTCAATTTACAGCTCTGTATCATGAATTTAACCGCTTTGCATCACCGGAAAAGACGACGGCAACAACTTCAACTTTTGCTGATCCTCAAGGAATTAAGAAAGAGAGTTAACGGAAGAAGGTTTCCTCGTGCAAGATTATTTTGGGTCAGGCCCTGGAGATTTAATCAGATGAATGATGGGACAACTTTATTACCCAAAGAGGTCAAAGAGTGACTGCAGAAGAATGGAAGAATTAGCCCCAAGCCCTCTTCGTTGACCTCGTTCAACGTTTCGGTGCAATCCGTTTTAAGTTAGCCCGTGTGAACGACTTCACTTGTTTCAATTCTGGGCCATTTCAGTTTATACTATGCCGAAGTGTTTTTCATGTCGACACGAAAAGCGGTTCGGTATAGTGTAGGAATAGCCTTATGCCGACTCTCTCGGATACGGAACGAATCTCCCGGTCTCCCGTACGGGTAATCAAATCTCCCGGATAACGACTTTGAACCTTTAGACTTTGCTCCACTGTATACTCAAGTCGCATCCCCAAATTAAACGAATTTCGATTTTTCAATCTCTTCACCGTTTCTTAACGCATTTCTGCATCTCTGCCTTTCATAAACATAGGCCTTTGACAGAAACTAAACATAAAGATGGTCTAAATGAGTGGGTTTCGCCAACCTCGTTCCCAGGGTCTCTCCTCTGACCGCCTCCTGGAGCGAGCCAGGGGGCGGGAAGAGGAGAGACCCTGGGAACGAGGTTGGGGTTTCGCCAGGTTTGGGGGAGGGGGGTGGGGTCCCGATGAAAAAAAAAATCCAGATTTTAGATCTCCAGAGGTTGGTATCTCTGTAGATATGTAACAGCTCTTTAAAAGTTCGTAGTATACCTGTGTGAACTGGATACCTTCCAGTCATCAGCGCTCCTCGAGTAGGTGTACACACCGGCTGCACGTAATAGCTGTTCAGTTTAACTCCACCTTCAGCTAGTTCGTCGATATTTGGAGTGTTCATCTTGGGATTATGAAAACCCACATCGTACCAGCCGAGGTCATCCGCAAGCATTAACAAAATATTCGGTGGCTTGAAATTTCCTAAGCTGTATGCCAGATCAAATACGCTTGAAAGGACGAGAAGGCATACGATTTGCAACCACCGAGCTGCCATGTTAATTACACCAGAACTGAATAATATGTATACTGTAACGTTTGGCAGTTGAGCAATTTGGCAGAGGAGTCCGCCGTAAAAATTGCCGTACAGTTGTACGTGATCAGACAACAAACAAACGATCGTGTTACGCTGCTGTAGCTGTCAACGCTGCTGAAATCGTCTGGTAATGAATGACTGATCACCAGAAGTGACGGTCGTCCTACGATTGTCACGGATAGGCTTTCAACACGAGCGTGACAGCAGCGTAACACGATCGCTTGTATGTGGTTTGACACGTAAGGTGATGGTGATTCAATTCGCACTGCAATTGTACGGTGAATTTAACTGGAATTACGGTCAAATAGAACTCCTCTGCTCCCTGTGTTGATGGGCTTTGTTTTCGTTTGCTAATCTTCGTGACGGGCGGGTGACTTCGTGACCCCAGTCGGGGGAGGATTGGGGGCGGGAGGGGAAGAAGTACTTCGGATATGATCGAAGGATTGGTCTTTTGGGTTTGAAATTTTCGATTCAGGGATTTTGTTGAGTAAGAAAATTTGGCAAGTATATATAGGGATTTTGTTGGGTATTCAAGACCACCTGAAGATTCGTGGTAGTGCCCGCAGTCGTTGTTAGGGAACTCGTATGACTGCGTGAGAGGCTAGGCCGCCTAATTCGGCGAAACTTGTTGTGCGGTTATTTAATATTTAACTCATAACACTGACTGCGACTGTTTGATCTACAAAAAATCGGTTATAATCCGCAAACTGTCCCGTGGTGTATCCAACAAGGCTTCAATTCACCGCCCGACTTTATCGTCACTGAAATTCGCCTTTGCTGTACTGACTTCTTGATCTCTTTCGGGTTTGAAATGTGAGGCTAGCTGGAATATTAATTTGTCCCTCAATGCGCCTTTTGGGCATGGGCCTTTTGGGGATAATTTTAGGCCCAGGGATTTTTTGGGGTGTTGTTGGAAGCCCTATGGACTATTTTGCATTTTGATTTTTGCCCCACTTGAGATCGGGAGCACCCTCAACCAGCCCCCACCTCCCTACTGTGCTCAAGAACGGGGCAAGAATTACTTAAAATTGATAGGCCCTTATGGCGTACAAAGTATTGGTATTCTTCCTTTTTTTAATATCTGATGTATCTAATATGAAAAAATTGTCTCTTCCACTGCTAAAACCCTGCTTGCACAAATGTCAAAATTTATGGCCAGGCATAGTGGAGTCAAAATACAGCTAAAGTACTAGTATGATTGGGGTGAGAATGAAGTGGAAGTCATGTGTAATGACAGCTAAGGCAAGGCAAAGCACAAAGCACATAACCCCAAGTGCTTATAAAATTTCAAACTCCATGTTTTGTTTGCTCTGACAGTAAACAGTGATATGCTGCACACGATCTAACTTGAATTTTTTTTTTGTTGGGGAGGGGGAGCTACTGAAAAAAATTAATACGGGGAGGCTCCGCCCCACACTTCGACCCCTTACCCTTTCATATAACAATTTTGACAGAAAAGGTACCCTTTTCGTATACCTTCCATTGGAACAGTACAGTCATAAGGTATGTGTTCGAAATATTTTAATGAAAGGCCCTTTTAAATACCTAAATGACAGAATTCCCTACCCTTTCATATACTTTGACTTGTGAAATCCCTACCCTTTCATATACCTGAAGCATGAAAAAGGTACCCCTTTTGGGCGGAGCCTCCCCATATAGGCCATAAAAGGGAGTACCCCCCCCAACCTGGCATCTCGGTGCTTGCGTCATGTGTGAAGTACATTCAATCATCTTTCCCTTTACACAATATACTTCTGCACTAATTTTCACAATAGTTGTGACAATAATAAAAACAATGATAATGATAACAATAATAAAATAATGTTGATGATGAAGTAGAAGAAGTACCTCTTATCACACAAATTGTTCAAGGAACTGTGCCGCCTTAAGTGCAGTCTAAAAGCATAACGATGAAAGTAGAGTAAATATGTAACAAAATTTACAAAAGATGTAATAACTTTCCAAAAACTTTCATGGTCGAGTTTCTGTTTACAGTTACCATAATGCCAAGGAAGCACTTAGTCAAGTGAGTACATAACCCCCAATCTGGCACTCTCTTTGTTTTAAGGGGGCAAAATACCTGCATATTAATGAAATAAGAAGTGATTTGATGAAAAAATTATAAAGGGAAAATAAGGCACACACAAACACTCAGACAGTCCACTACAACACGGGTGCTTGTCAGGTTGAGGGGGGCTGTTTGGTGTTCGTCCATTAATTTTTAACCTCCAAATTTAATTTTTAATCACCTTAAAATCTTCATTTTTCTCACCTTCACTTAAAATAACTCTCCCCTCCCACCTTCTCTTCTTCCTCACAAACACTCTAAAAATCACCCAAAAATTCAGAGATATTTATGGAGTTATGTGCGACAAAACTATGGTGGGTTTTTTGGATGGCATGAAATCTCTAGAAGATAATAAGGATGAAAAGTAAAAAAGTGGCAAAAACGTAGCATTCAGGTATATTGCCCCCTTAATCTGCCTTGTGTGCAAAAGGCAGTGGCAGCTTGGACAGAGAGAGAGAGCTCTTGTTCTGTTCTGCCACCATTGGTGCCTTTCACACATAAAATAATGCCTGATCACAGGTTAATGGAAAGGTTGCCACATCATCTGAGAACATGGAGCAAAAACCAACATACATACATGGAGCAAAAACCAACATACGGCTTATTCGAGCTGGCTGTAGGCTGTGCTCCAAGGTCATACATGGACCGTATAGTGGCTGCCAGAGGCGCCTTGTATATGCTTTCGGTTCGACCTTGTTGAGCTGCGTCCTTGCTGTACTTTGCGAGGACGATTAGCACAGACAGTTATTATTATTATTATTAGTATACACTGTAACCAGTGGGGGGCCTTATATGAGGAATTTTAAAATTTATTACAATTTAAGGCGATTCCTTTCAATTGTATGGCGCATCCCTACTGCGCATAATTTATGGCGTCATTTAGCATGCGCACATTAGAAACATGGCATATTAGCCTTGACATTGAGCTTTGTCATCCGAAATTTTCCCCTTACAGTCGGGTTGCAAAGAAACGAACACGGTGACCCCCATCTTTTATTATCGTTACTTACACGTAATAGGCATACGAATAACATATTTTAAGGAGAAAAAAAGTTTAATAGTAGAAGTTGGATTGTTTATGTGTAAATGATGTGAAATTTTGCATTTGGAGCCAGGGAGGAGTATGAATTGATTACTTAGTGGTCCAACTCGCTTACATGATTTGCATGATCTGGCAATTTGAAATCACTATACTGAAAGATTATAGCCCAGAAAAACAATTAGGCTCCAGGCTTTACCCTTATTCATAGTTTTTGTTACATAATATCAATTTTTTTGGGTTGCTCAAGTTTCGAACATTTCTCACGCATCTCAGTAAATTCACTTAGAATAACGGGCATACAGGTTGAAAACAAGCACGGTGACCTCATCTAGCTTTTTATTGTATTTTTTCAATGTCCTAAGAATGACTATCAATTGTGCCAAGTTTGAAAAAAATCTGAATAGTACGTCATTTTCATGGGAATTACCTTAATGCAGCACCTACAACTACATTTAGGGAAAGGTATGAAAGCATAGTGCATGCCATAAGGATGATCTCCTAAAGATACACTAAATATTTTACAGTATTTTAAGAAAATACACAACGTCTTTGATTTTGAAAAACATGTTTCCACAGTTACTTCTGTCATCTTCAGTTCAAATTAACACAAAGTACAAAGTTGAATTTATAATGTTACACAAAATGCTAATTATGGCTAATTAGTCGAAATCAAAAACGTTGTGTATTTTCTATTGTCTGTCCACTGTACAAAAAACAGTCATCGAATGTATGGTTCCCAATCAAATGAATCCACCACCTCAACGTTCTCGGCTCGCATGCACTGCACAGCCTTCGCAACAGGAGAAACCATTTCAACTCCAACACCACCACAAGTGCAACGAGGATTGCTCGAGGAATCAACGTCACCAAACTTCATGTACAACTCCAAACAACTTGGACACCTTTTAGCGAAATTACGCTTCCTAGCCCCACACAAGTTTAAATCCACCACAACTTGAAGACCTCTGCTCGCGAAAGCCTTCTGTGTCGTTATTGAGCTAACTCGCACACAACTTGTCGTGGTACAACCGCCAATTACTAAAGTACTTATTCCGTTACCAAGCAATTGTGTTTCGACCCACTGTCGAAATCCTTGGGCCTGCATTACTGACGTGCCAGGTTTAATTACAAATGGTTGATTTTGATCCACCGCGGAGGTTAGGCTATCGTGAAGCTCAAAGTCCCTTCCTTCAAACGGACAACGAGTCATAAGAATTGGAACATTCCTCAAACCAGAGCCAAGAAGGCTTGCACAGTTTTCAAAACTGTTCTTAATTGGTTCGACCTCCTCGTCAGGTAAGTGGGCCCGCCATATTCCATCCACAAATGCCCGCTGCAAGTCGATAAGCAGCAAACCTATAGGCCTTTGCAGCGACATCTTACTCGATTGTTTTCTGCTTGCTGTACATGTACAGTACTTCCTGCTTGATCAGCATCAATGTTGCCTTTCCCCAGTCCCCCGAGTACTCGAGACGAAAAACCTCATTTCCAGGGTCTCTTCCCTTCCCGTCCCTCTCATGGCCTATACGGGGAGTCTCCACAGAAAGGGATAACGATACCTTTTTCAGGCTTCAGGTGTAAAAAAGGTTAGGGATTTTCATTAGTTGTAGTTTATGAAAGGGTAGGGAAATCTGTCATTTAGGTATTTAAAAGGACTTTTAATATAATTACAATATTCCGAACAGTCACACCTTATGGCTTTAAGTATGCTTGTGAAAGGGGTACCATTTTTCAATGGAAAGTATAAGAAAGAGGTACCTTTTTTGTCAATTATGGTATGTAAATGCGTAAAGAGTTGCACCACAGGGCAGAACCTCCACATATATAACTTTGTTGAATACCCCCCTCCCCCCAGGCCCATCCTCCATCTCTTTCCTGCTGAGGGCATGGGAAGAGGAGAAGACCCAGGCAGTTGATCAGGAAACATTTACCAAAGCTAACTCTAACCACTGAGTACCACCCACTAAAGCTCCCGAGGTGCTCCAGGTACTTGATACAATGCACTAAAAGTCATTGTAAAACTGGAACGTAAAAATCTTTATTTTCAGCTATTATTTCACTTAATGGTAATGGTTTATATGCTGCACATATCACATACATATTACAAAATACCCTTTGAAGATATCAAGAACAATTTATGTTCAGTCAATACACTTTAACTCTTGAAAAATACAAACTGATCACAAATACAGGTTGAGTTAAACAACAGGTCACAATAAAGATCTACCACAGGGGACCAATTCCACATTCTGGTTTTGGAAGGGATGTATAGATTCTTTCTGTTCTGGTCTGCAAAAGGTATCTCTGCATACAACATTGTGAGAAGG
>JAEMWC010000322.1:435000-500000 GCA_016490735.1 Pachyseris speciosa
GGCGAGAGAATGTAGCTGGAGAAGTGAGGAATTATTTCATGCCCCAGAGAGAATACACAGAGTTGACACAAAGAGAGTTGAGAGCACAAGAGGATCTGTTAACTAGCTTACATCTCAATGAAGCATATACCAACTCAGCAGTACCAAGCAATGCTCAACGATTACAGAGCCTGTTAGAAAGACAGCAGAATACTATGGATGAAGTGGTGCGAGGTCTTCGTATGCCTCAGAGAGAGTACATGAGCTTCAGTGGCGAACCCCATATCTTCCCTTTGTTCATGCGAAACTTTGAGGTGAATGTGGAAAGTAAGGAGGAGAATGATGCAGATCGCTTGAGCTACCTTGTTCAGTATTGCAAAGGTAAAGCACGGGAAGCTATTGAACATTGTATTATGATGCCCCCTGAGCAAGGTTACAAGCGGGCGAAGGAGATTTTACGAAGGAACTTTGGCCGAACGCATGTTGTGACTAGGGCCTTCCTAGAACGGGTAGTCAGTGGACCTCCGATTCGAAATCCTGATCCAGAAATCTTGTCCCAGTTGGCTCGTGACATGGAAACTTGTCTTCTTGGATCTACCCAGTTAGGCCAAACTAGTAATCTAAACTCAGTGGACACACTTGGAAAGATTGTGGCCCGCCTCCCAATTCACCTCCGGGCAAAATGGGCAGAGAAGGCAAATCAGCTGTATGAATCTCAGATCACGCCAACCTTTTCCAACCTTACAGAGTTTATACAAAGCCGTGCCGCCGTGGCCAACACCTACTTTGGCCAAATGGTCAACCCAAGGTCAGAATCACCTAGAAGTTTCAAGTTGTCAAGCAAGGGCAAAGTTGCCCTCCCCAACAGTGCCATGACCTTGGCCACGTTTGGCAACGACTTCCCACAGGGCGGCAATGAGAAGAAAACCTTTAAATGTGTCCTTTGTTTGGGCAGTCATCATCTTGAGCGTTGCCACAAGTTCAGAGAACTGTCACTCCGTCAGCGACAAGACCTTGTAGATGAGAAGAGGGTGTGTAGTTCATGCCTCAGTCCAGGACACTTTGTAAAGAAATGCCGGGTTGCAAGGATGTGTGGAGTTGAAAGCTGCCAAAGGAGACATCATCCCTTGTTACATACATCTGACCCAGTTCAAGACAAAGGGAACATTTCAGAGCTTAACTCGAAAACTGCTACTCAGGTCCAAGTTCCATCTTCTGGAGGCTCTTTTCACAATGATGCTACCAGCGTTAGTGCAACAAGCAATGTGGCTGCGAGCGCCAACTCTTGTCGTATTGGACTCCAAGTTGTTCCTGTAAGAGTCAGTACACCATACAGCAATCATATCATCGAAACATATGCCTTTTTGGACAGTGGTTCGAACACCACTATGTGCCTGACAAGTTTGGCCAAAGAGCTAGAGGCAGACTGTACACCAGTGCAGTTCACGTTGTCTACAGTGTCAGGAACTCAGCACAAAGAAAGCCAGCAACTATGCCTTGATGTTGTTGGTGTTGCTACAGGAAAGGGAGTGCGCTTAGAGAAGGTCTGGACTACTGAAACCTTACCGGTTACTGAGAGAAGTATCCCAACAAACAAGGATTTAAGAGACTGGCCACATCTTAAAAACATCAACATTGCAGATCTTGTTGACAAGAGAGTAACTATTCTGATTGGAAGTGATGTGCCGGAAGCTTTGTGCCCTCTTGAAGTGCGCACTGGGAAGATAGGTCAGCCGCATGCAATGAGAACGTTACTAGGATGGACTGTTATGGGACCATTGAAAGGAAGGAGAGATGAAGGTGCCCACATTAATTTCATCCATGTTGACCAATCATTGGGCTGCACTGAGTCGGTGAAGGGTGTGGATCCAATCCAGCGTCACCTAGAACGCCTCTACAATGCAGATTTCAGTGAATGTACAGCTGATTTAAAGGAGTGCCTTTCCATAGAAGATCGTCGCGCAAAATCTGTTATGGACAGTTCTGTGAAAATGGTGGGTGGCCATTATGAAATTGCGCTCCCCTGGAAGTGTGACACCCCTTACTTACCAAACAACAAGTCCATGGCAGAAAACAGACTACAATTGCTGAAAAAACGGCTAAAAAGGGATCCTAAGCTCCTTGAAAGCTACAAGGAAACCATGGGAGACTACCTCGCCAAGGGCCATGCCAGGAGGATTACCACAGACCTACCTTCTAGTGACGATGTGCCTGTTTGGTATTTGCCACACCACCCTGTTATACATCCTCAAAAACCGGGAAGGGTTAGAATTGTGTTTGACTGTGCGGCAAGGTTTCGGAACACATCTTTAAATGACCAGCTCCTACAGGGCCCAGATTTTACAAACTCACTAGTGGGAGTACTGCTGAGGTTCCGTGAAGAAAGAGTTGCCCTGATGGCAGACGTCGAGAAAATGTTTCACCAGGTTAAGGTCAAGCCTGAAGATTGCGATGCATTGCGATTCCTGTGGTGGCCGGAAGGGGACATCAACCAGGACCCAGTTGATCACCAAATGGTTGTTCACCTCTTCGGAGCAACATCGTCGCCAAGTTGTTGCTCATATGCACTCAGAAAAACTGCCGACGACAACCAGGGAAACTTCAGTGAGAACACTATAGAGACTGTCCACAACAATTTTTATGTGGATGATTGCCTGAAGTCTATGGCGACAAAGGAGGAGGCAGTCAAACTTGTGGATGAGCTCCCAGTATTACTGGCTCGTGGCGGCTTCCGATTGACCAAGTGGGTCTCCAATGAGAAGAGCGTTATGCGTCATGTACCCATCAGCGAACGAGCGTCCACAGTGGACCTAGACTTGGAAAAACTACCGACAGAAAGAGCCCTAGGAGTTGAGTGGAATGTGGAGGAAGACAGCTTTGGATTTCGAAGTGGAACAGTTAAAGCGGAGACAAGGAGGGGTATCTTATCGTACGTTGCTTCAGTTTATGACCCCCTGGGCTTAACGGCACCCATGGTATTACCAGCTAAAAGTATTCTTCAGGAACTTTGCCGTCATGGCTGGGATAAGGAACTCCCGGAACAAGTGCTGAAACCATGGCATGCTTGGGAGAGTGGTTTTCGAGTGTTGACCTCTGTCAAGGTTCCCAGGTGTTATAAACCAGCAGAATTCAAAGGTATTAAGAGCATCGAGCTTCATCACTTTGCGGATGCCTCCGTGACCGGGTATGGAACTGCTTCATATTTGCGCTTCACGGATGCTGAAGGTCATATTCACTGTAGCCTGGCCATGGGAAAGTCCAGGGTAGCACCACTTAAAACGATTACTGTACCAAGGTTGGAGCTGACTGCAGCCACTTTGGCTGTAAAGGTTAACAAACAACTTTGTGAAGAATTGCAGTTATCCATCAGCAATGTTGTCCTGTGGACAGATTCCACAGTCGTGCTGCGATACTTGAGGAACACTACAAGAAGATTCCAGACCTTCGTAGCAAATAGGTTGCAGCTGATTCATGATTGCACAACACCATCGCAGTGGAGGCATGTACCGACACACTTAAATCCTGCCGATCTTGCCTCAAGAGGCATCCATGAATTAGGGTCTGATCGGGGCCGGCGACAGATGGAGTTCTGGTTCAGAGGACCTCAGTTTCTATGGGAAGAAGAACATAAGTGGCCAGAACAACCATCCGATTTACCTGAGGTGGAAGAAACCGATGCAGAGGTAAGGAAAGGAACTGCTCGGGTTGGTGCCACAGTTGTCTCTGATAGTAAACCCCCGGAAACCCTTAGTTGTCTTATCAACCGACCCTCGTCTTGGTACCAGTTGCAGAAGTCGGTAGCGTGGTTGATGAGGTTCAAGAAGTATTTGCTGTTTCTGTCAAGGAAGTCCTCTCGATGTCAAACTTCATTGAGCAGTGGGCCATTGGAGGTCAAGGAAATCGTTGATGCATCAGAAGAAATTGTAAGGTTGGTCCAAAGGGATTCTTGTATGCTTGATCCATTCACTAAAAGGAGTGCAGACCAGTTGGCCAAGCTGAATCCAGTTGTGGACGAAGGCATTGTCAGGGTTGGCGGTCGTCTGGACAACACACCATTGAGCGGTGAGCTGAAGCACCCTGCGATCCTACCCTCAGAGCATCATGTAACAAGGCTTATTGTACGCCATTTTCACGAATCAAATGGTCATGCGGGAACTAATCAAACCTTGGGGGCTGTCCGCCAACAGTATTGGATTATCAAAGGACCAAGCACAGTAAAGAGGATTGTCAGTAGATGCATTCCATGCCGTCGTCGGAACCAAAACCCTGGCACCCAGATCATGGCTCCGCTCCCTGCGTCTCGAGTGACCCCAGGAATACCACCATTCTCATCTGTTGGCATAGATTATTTTGGTCCCTTGAAGGTCAAATGGAGGCGAGGAACTGCCAAGCGCTATGGTTGTGTTTTCACTTGCTTGGCCATCCGAGCAATACACATTGAGATTTCCCAGGACCTGTCAACGGATTCATTCATTCAAGCAGTGTGCCGATTTGTAAGCAGACGGGGCCCCCCACGAGAACTATTCAGTGACAATGGAACAAACTTCAAGGGTGCCGAAGTTGAAGTCAAACAAGCCTTGCAAGCCTGGAACCAAGGGAGGATCAGGGACCAAATGAGGGCTAAAGGCATTGAATGGCACTTCTCTCCCCCAAGCGCCAGCCACGCAGGAGGTGTGTGGGAACGCATGATCAGATCTTTCAGGAAGCACATGCATGCTCTCATTGGGAATCGTTTGGTTGATGATGAGACGTTACTCACTGTTAGCTGTGAAGCGGAGAAAATTCTAAACGATCGCCCTCTAACCCGTCAGTGTGATGACCATCGAGACCCCTCGGCGCTAACTCCCAACGCTTTACTTTTGTGCTACAGGAACCCATGCAGCCCTGCAGGTGATGTACCAGTAGTGCATAACCCTAAGCCCAGTGAGAGGTGGAAACAAGCTCAAACTATAGCCGACATGTTTTGGGCAAGGTGGATCAAGGAATACATTCCGACACTTCAAGAGAGGCAGAAGTGGCTTAACCCCAAACGTAATTTAGCAGTGGGAGACCTAGTCTTAATTGTAGACGAAGGATTACCGCGAGGTCGTTGGCCACTAGGTTTGGTCGAGGAAGTCTTCCCAGATGCAAAGGGAAACGTGAGACAAGTCGTTGTACGTACGGCCGGTGCTAAGCACTTTCGGCGTGACGTCAGGAAACTCTGCCTCCTGGAAGGAGACCTGTGTGATCCAGAACCCATTCAAGAGTGAATGATAAAAGAAACTTCTTCAAGCTAACTGTGATTGGATTTGTTTAAAAAGGGAGACAAAACTTAACATTTTGAACATGGTGTAGTTTCATAAGGTCACTTCAGATCCCTTTAAATTTGGTGATTACTTGTTTTCTACTTGGCATGCGGGCCAAAGGAGTGACACGGAACGTTATTAACATTGACCTTTTCTATTCTGTGGTTGTTTAAAACTAAGATCCCTTTTTTGTGTATTTAAAGACCATCTAGCTTATGTAGTTGGTCTTTCGGGGCCGGTGTAGGATCTAGTTTTACCAGTGTTGCGGACCTACCTTTTTCCCATGATTCTTTGTAGCGTTTTTCGTTTTTATTTTGCCATGTGCTCGGACGAAAAAATTTATACCAAGGAAGTTATTTGTGTATTTTGTTTCCTTACCGGGGATCTCTTACTGTATGAGGTACCAGCTTGTATTCTTTCGTTTATTTGCATTTATTTTGCTTTATTTCGTTTCGGTATCACTTTAGTTACCGCTATTTTGTTTTCGTTTAGAACCGCGCGCTTGTGTATTCGTGTGTATCTCATCAGTGAGGAAAATTAAACTATCAAGAAGCTAAATTGGAGCTTCTACAATCAGATAACAATAATATTTTTCGAGGGGATCCAACTCGCCAAGGTGGTTTTCAGTGGAGCCTTCCTAATTGAGTTTATAACTTAAAAAAATACAGAACAAAAAACAATAGATGAAAAATAAAATATGTACCTAATAATAAAAAGGGGTAAAATATTCGAGAAGAAAAGTAAAATTACATCAGAATTTTAAAAACAGTCTTTCAAAAACGTTTTCAGTTTGGCTTTAAAAGTTTATAAATCATCGGCCTCTTTCAAGCCAGGTTGGAAGGCTGTTCCAGTCTTTCGCCGCTTGGAAGGTGAAGGTTTGTTTACCCCTGTTACTTCGTGGAAGAGCCAAACGAAGATAATTGGAGCGCCTTGTGTTATGGGAGTGAATGGCGTGATTTATAATAAAATTAAAGAAATCACGCCATTCACTCCCTTAACGAACTTTTCTCGACCTCTGTACTCAATTTACAGCTCTTTATCATGAATTTAACCGCTTTGCATCACCGGAAAAGACGACGGCAACAACTTCAACTTTTGCTGATCCTCAAGGAATTAAGAAAGAGAGTTAACGGAAGAAGGTTTCCTCGTGCAAGATTATTTTGGGTCAGGCCCTGGAGATTTAATCAGATGAATGATGGGACAACTTTATTACCCAAAGAGGTCAAAGAGTGACTGCAGAAGAATGGAAGAATTAGCCCCAAGCCCTCTTCGTCCAACGTTTCGGTGCAATCCGTTTTAAGTTAACCCGTGTGAACGATTTCACTTGTTTCAATTCTGGGCCGTTTCTGTTCATACTGTGCCGGAGTGGTTTTCGTGTCGACACGAAAAGCGGTTCGGTATAGTGTAGAAATAGCCTTATGCCGACTCTCTCGGATACGGAACGAATCTCCCGGTCTCCCGTACGGGTAATCAAATCTCCCGGATAAAAACGACTTTGAACCTTTAGACTTTGCTCCACTGTATACTCAAGTCGCATCCCATAATTAAACGAATTTCGATTTTTCAATCTCTTCACCGTTTCTTAATGCATTTCTGCATCTCTGCCTTTCATAAACATAGGCCTTTGACAGAAACTAAACATAAACGAGGGCCTAAGATGGTCTAAATGAGTGGGTTTCGCCAGGTTTGGGGGAGGGGGGTGGGGTCCCGATGAAAAAAAAAATCCAGATTTTAGATCTCCAGAGGTTGGTATCTCTGTAGATATGTAACAGCTCTTTCAAAGTTCGTAGTATACCTGTGTGAACTGGATACCTTCCTGTCATCAGCGCTCCTCGAGTAGGTGTACACACCGGCTGCACGTAATAGCTGTTCAGTTTAACTCCACCTTCAGCTAGTTCGTCGATATTTGGAGTGTTCATCTTGGGATTATGGAAACCCACATCGTACCAGCCGAGGTCATCCGCAAGCATTAACAAAATATTCGGTGGCTTGAAATTTACTAAGCTGTATGCCAGATCAAATACGCTTGAAAGGACAAGAAGGCATACGATTTGCAACCACCGAGCTGCCATGCCATTACACCGGAATTGAATAATATGTATACTGTAACGTTTGGCAGTTGAGCAATTTGGCAGAGGAGTCCGCCGTAAAAATCGCCGTACAGTTGTACGTGATCAGACAACAAACAAACGATCGTGTTACGCTGCTGTAGCTGTCAACGCTGCTGAAATCGTCTGGTAATGAATGACTGATCACCAGAAGTGACGGTCGTCCTACGATTGTCACGGATAGGCTTTCAACACGAGCGTGACAGCAGCGTAACACGATCGCTTGTATGTGGTTTGACACGTAAGGTGATGGTGATTCAATTCGCGCTGCAATTGTACGGTGAATTTAACTGGAATTACGGTCAAATAGGACTCCTCTGCTCCCTGTGTTGATGGGCTTTGTTTTCGTTTGCTAATGTTCGTGACGGGCGGGTGACTTCGTGACCCCAGTCGGGGGAGGATTAGGGGCGGGAGGGGAAGAAGTACTTCGGATATGATCGAAGGATTGGTCTTTTGGGTTTGAAATTTTCGATTCAGGGATTTTGTTGAGTAAGAAAATTTGGCAAGTATATACAGGGATTTTGTTGGGTATTCAAGACCACCTGAAGATTCGTGGTAGTGCCCGCAGTCGTTGTTAGGGAACTCGTATGACTGCGTGAGAGGCTAGGCCGCCTAATTCGGCGAAACTTGTTGTGCGGTTGTTTAATATTTAACTCATAACACTGACTGCGACTGTTTGATTTACAAAAAATCGGTTATAATCCGCAAACTGTCCCGTGGTGTATCCAACAAGGCTTCAATTCACCGCCCGACTTTATCGTCACTGAAATCCCCCTTTGCTGTACTGACTTCTTGATCTCTTTCGGGTTTGAAATGTGAGGCTAGCTGGAATATTAATTTGTCCCTCAATGCGCCTTTTGGGCATGGACCTTTTGGGGATAATTTTAGGCCCAGGGATTTTTTGGGGTGTTGTTGGAAGCCCTATGGACTTTTTTGCATTTTTATTTTTGCCCCACTTGAGATCGGGAGTACCCTCAACCAGCCCCCACCGGCCACCACCCCTCCCCCTCCCCCTACTGTGCTCAAGAACGGGGCAAGAATTACTTAAAATTGATAGGCCCTTATGGCGTACAAAGTATTGGTATTTTGTACAGGATTATTATTTTTCTTCCTTTTTTTTTAATATCTGATGCATCTAATATGAAAAAATTGTCTCTTCCACTGCTAAAACCCTGCTTGCATAAATGTCAAAATTTATGGCCAGGCATAGTGAAGTCAAAATACAGCTAAAGTACTAGTATGATTGGGGTGAGAATGAAGTGGAAGTCATGTGTAATGGCAGCTAAGGCAAGGCAAAGCACAAAGCACAGAACCCCAAGTGCTTATAAAATTTCAACCTCCATGTTTTGTTTGCTCTGACAGTAAACAGTGATATGTTGCACACGATCTAACTTGAATTTTTTTTTGTTGGGGAGGGGGAGCTACTGAAAAAAATTAATACGGGGAGGCTCCGCCCCACACTTCGACACTTTACCCTTTCATATACCATTTTTGACAGAAAAGGTACCCTTTTCGTATACCTTCCATTGGAACAGTACAGTCATAAGGTATGTGTTCGAAATATTTTAATGAAAGGCCCTTTTAAATACCTAAATGACAGAATTCCCTACCCTTTCATATACTTTGACTTGTGAAATCCCTACCCTTTCATATACCTGAAGCATGAAAAAGGTACCCCTTTCAGGCGGAGCCTCCCCATATAGGCCATAAAAGGGAGTCTCCCCCCCTCCCCCACCTGGCATCTCAGTGCTTGCGTCATGTGTGAAGTACATTCAATCATCTTGCCCTTTACACAATATACTTCTGCACTAGTTTTCACAATAGTTGTGACAATAATAAAAACAATGATAATGATAACAATAATAAAATAATGTTGATGATGAAGTAGAAGAAGTACCTCTTATCACACAAATTGTTCAAGGAACTGTGCCACCTTAAGTGCAGTCTAAAAGCATAACAATGAAAGTAGAGGAAATATGTAACAAAATTTACAAAAGATGGAATAACTTTCCAAAAACTTTCATGGTCGAGAGTTTCTGTTTACAGTTACCATAACGCCAAGGAAGCACTTAGTCAAGTGAGTACATAACCCCCAATCTGGTACTCTCTTTGTTTTAAGGGGGCAAAATACCTGCATGTTAATGAAATAAGAAGTGATTTGATGAAAAAATTATAAAGGGAAAATAAGGCACACACAAACACTCAGACAGTCCACTACAACACAGGTGCTTGTCAGGTTGAGGGGGGGCTGTTTGGTGTTCGTCCATTAATTTTTAACCTCCAAATTTAATTTTTAATCACCTTAAAATCTTCATTTTTCTCACCGTCACTTAAAATAACTCTCCCCTCCCACCTTCTCTTCTTCCTCACAAACACTCTAAAAATCACCCAAAAATTCAGAGATATTTATGGAGTTATGTGCGACAAAACTATGGTGGGTTTTATGGATGGCATGAAATCTCTAGAAGATAATAAGGATAAAAAGTAAAAAAGTGGCAAAAACGTAGCATTCAGGTATATTGCCCCCTTAATCTGCCTTGTGTGCAAAAGGCAGTGGCAGCTTGGACAGAGAGAGAGAGCTCTTGTTCTGTTCTGCCGCTATTGGTGCCTTTCACACATAAAATAATGCCTGATCACAGGTTAATGGAAAGGTTGCCACATCATCTGAGAACATGGAGAATACATGCAGTATACACTGTAACCAGTGGGGGGCCTTATATGAGGAATTTTACAATTTAAGGCGATTCCTTTCAATTGTATGGCACATCCCTACTGCGCATAATTTATGGCGTCATTTAGCATGCGCACATTAGAAACATGGCATATTAGCCTTGACATTGAGCTTTGTCATCTGAAATTTTCCCCTTACAGTTGTGTTGCAAAGAAACGAACACGGTGACCCCCATTTTTTATTATCGTTACTTACACGTAATAGGCATACGAATAACATATTTTAAGGAGAAAAAAAGTTTAATAGTAGAAGTTGGATTGTTTATGTGTAAATGATGTGAAATTTTGCATTTGGAGCCAGGGAGGAGTATGAATTGATTACTTAGTGGTCCAACTCGCTTACATGATTTGCATGACCTGGCAATTTGAAATCATTATACTGAAAGATTATAGCCCAGAAAAACAATTAGGCTCCAGGCTTTACCCTTATTCATAGTTTTTGCTACATAATATCAATTTTTTTGGGTTGCTCAAGTTTCGAACATTTCTCACGCATCTCAGTAAATTCACTTAGAATAACGGGCATACAGGTTGAAAACAAGCACGGTGACCTCATCTAGCTTTTTATTGTATTTTTTCAATGTCCTAAGAATGACTATCAATTGTGCCAAGTTTGAAAAAAATCTGAATAGTACGTCATTTTCATGGGAATTACCTTAATGCAGCACCTACAACTACATTTAGGGAAAGGTATGAAAGCATAGTGCATGGCATAAGGATGATCTCCTAAAGATACACTAAATATTTTACAGTATTTTAAGAAAATACACAGCATCTTTGATTTTGAAAAACATGTTTCCACAGTTACTTCTGTCATCTTCAGTTCAAATTAACACAAAGTACAAAGTTGAATTTATAATGTTACACAAAATGCTTATTATGGCTAATTAGTCGAAATCAAAAACGTTGTGTATTTTCTATTGTCTGTCTACTGTACAAAAAACAGTCATCGAATGTATGGTTCCCAATCAAATGAATCCACCACCTCAACGTTCTCGGCTCGCATGCACTGCACAGCCTTCGCAACAGGAGAAACCATTTCAACTCCAACACCACCACAAGTGCAACGAGGATTGCTCGAGGAATCAACGTCACCAAACTTCATGTACAACTCCAAAAAACTTGGACACCTTTTAGCGAAATTACGCTTCCTAGCCCCACACAAGTTTAAATCCACCACAACTTGAAGACCTCTGCTCGCGAAAGCCTTCTGTGTCCTTATTGAGCTAACTCGCACACAACTTGTCGTGGTACAACCGCCAATTACTAAAGTACTTATTCCGTTACCAAGCAATTGTGTTTCGACCCACTGTCGAAATCCTTGGGCGTGCATTACTGACGTGCTAGGTTTAATTACAAATGGTTGATTTTGATCCACCGCGGAGGTTAGGCTATCGTGAAGCTCAAAGTCCCTTCCTTCAAACGGACAACGAGTCATAAGAATTGGAACATTCCTCAAACCAGAGCCAAGAAGGCTTGCACAGTTTTCAAAACTGTTCTTAATTGGTTCGACCTCCTCGTCAGGTAAGTGGGCCCGCCATATTCCATCCACAAATGCCCGCTGCAAGTCGATAAGCAGCAAACCTATAGGCCTTTGCAGCGACATCTTACTCGATTGTTTTCTGCTTGCTGTACATGTACAGTACTTCCTGCTTGATCAGCATCAATGTTGCCTTTCCCCAGTCCCCCGAGTACTCGAGACGAAAAACCTCATTTCCAGGGTCTCTTCTCTTCCCGTCCCTCTCATGGCCTATACGGGGAGTCTCCACAGAAAGGGATAACGATACCTTTTTCAGGCTTCAGGTGTAAAAAAGGTTAGGGATTTTCATTAGTTGTAGTTTATGAAAGGGTAGGGAAATCTGTCATTTAGGTATTTAAAAGGACTTTCAATATAATTACAATATTCCGAACAGTCACACCTTATGGCTTTAAGTATGCTTGTGAAAGGGGTACCATTTTTCAATGGAAAGTATAAGAAAGAGGTACCTTTTTTGTCAATTATGGTATGTAAATGCGTAAAGAGTTGCACCACAGGGCAGAACCTCCACATATATAACTTTGTTGAATACCCCCCTCCCCCAGGCCCATCCTCCATCTCTTTCCTGCTGAGGGCATGGGAAGAGGAGAAGACCCAGGCAGTTGATCAGGAAACATTTACCAAAGCTAACTCTAACCACTGAGTACCACCCACTAAAGCTCCCGAGGTGCTCCAGGTACTTGGTACAATGCACTAAAAGTCATTGTAAAACTGGAACGTAAAAATCTTTATTTTCAGCTATTATTTCACTTAATGGTAATGGTTTATATGCTGCACATATCACATACATATTACAAAATACCCTTTGAAGATATCAAGAACAATTTATGTTCAGTCAATACACTTTAACTCTTGAAAAATACAAACTGATCACAAATACAGGTTGAGTTAAACAACAGGTCACAATAAAGATCTACCACAGGGGACCAATTCCACATTCTGGTTTTGGAAGGGATGTATAGATTCTTTCTGTTCTGGTCTGCAAAAGGTATCTCTGCATACAACATTGTGAGAAGGCAATGTGGAGTTACATTTTTACATCTAAGAAAGCAACACAATGGCCCATGAGCAGGAGGTCTTGTTTGACTGACAGCTAGCCTGATAGGTTGGAATTCAAAATGGACCAGCTTGTGTGCTGGCAGTCTTTTTGCTTGACCACTCATAAACCATGGCTCTGCCACTCATGATCTAGTCATACATGTACAAGACTGCCTGCTGGTGGGCTAACAAAACAACAACCGAAGACATCAAACCCCTGAAAACCACACCGTCTAAGTCAGAAGACCAATATACTGTGAGCTACACCAACATCTCTCTGAATTTCAAGCCAATCAGGGTTTCAGATAAGGTGTACAAAAAATTGCAAAAATTTATGTAGAATCTCCAGGGCAAATAAGTTGATCAAAGGCAATAGACAATATTTGTATTCTCGGTAATGAACTGGATCTAGCATGAAGTGGAGGCTCATGCGGGGAAATACATTTACATATTAAAAAGATTCCCCCCACATGAGCCTCCACTTCATGCTAGATCCAGTTCATTACCGAGAATATGAATATTGTCTATTTTTGCAGATGTCAACTTTTTGCAACAAATGGTGAAATGAAATGCTACCTTTTTCTGTTCCAAAAGTTTGTAGCTGTAGAAAATAAGATTCCTAGACCACAATCAGAGAATAACAGACAGCAATATTTATTCTAGACAATGAAATGATCATGGTGCATTATCATTTTCACAGTAATGTTTGCTTTTCAAGTTTTTGTTTTAGCCAAATTTTCCATGTTTCCAAGAAGGATAAGAAATGTCAAGGTAAAAATGAAGTATTCTTATATTTGTTCCAATTGTGGCATTTTTAAGAACTATGAACTGATCAGTATAATAAACAGCTTGTTGAGCCTGACCACGACCACTTAAGGATGTTGGCGCAAAAATCTTCCCACAGTGGAAATTTTTTCACTTCTCACCTTAGAGTTAGAACAAGAGTTACTTATTCCAAAATTAAAAAATAATTAAAACGGGGGTCACCGACTTTGTTTCGGAGGAAAGGGCACTGGAAAAATGCCCTATTTCCTATAAATCGGCCATAATAACGAAGTATAGTTTCATTGAATTAGCCATCAAAAATCATAGAAATAAACTGGTTGAGTGAAGATTTCTTTGCATAGGTCTTAAGGAGTGGATATTTTTAATAATTTCACGCCATTAGGGATGTCGTAAACATTGAATCTAATCCTCAACAAGCATCCTCATAAGCACTACCGTTTTAACCACTTCCTGAATTTATGGCACAACGGAAGAAAATAATGTCACTTCTTACAGTGAGATTTTTTCATTCCATCAGTTTTGGTAGAGAAGTAGAGTAATTGTTCGTGTAAAAAAAGGTAGGGGTCACTGACAATCTAAACGAGTAAAATTGGCCAGTGTGAAGTTTACGGTGCCATGTTTGTTTAGTTTGGGACAAGTCAATTGTGACTAATACAGTGTACATCACATAATACAATGTACTGTTACATTACCTGTGCAGTTTAGATGCGCATAAACAATTAGCGTGAATGTCCTTAATAGAGGTTAAAATTACAGTGATTAACGGAAGTAACTTTTGACAACTGACCGCTTAATAGAGGGTGACTTCTTAATATGCTGCTTCTTAATTAAAGTTCCACTGTAGTATCAAAAGTCCTATTTAATCTTTTTGGCAACACAGTATGATAGAAAATGTCATGAGAATCTGACCAGAATTGGCATAGCACTCCACAAGGATATGAGGTAAGTTTGAAAGGCAACTGGCATATGCTGGTTTAAAGAACAAAATAATATAAACCTTGCAAGATTAAAAATGAGGACAAGGAAAACCAGTGGAGAAAATTCTGGAACAGTGTTAGATGTTACATGTACCAAGTATACTGTAGGTAAAATGTCAATGAAAAATGTTGTTTAAACTAAAAAGGCAAAATGGCACCAACATGAAAAATTCAGGTGCTTTTGAGCCAAAAACATTGAGCTAAAAATGTAAATTCAGGGGCACCCATCAAGCCAAATCAACCAAAAGCTGTAGAAAGGCATTTTCAAGTACCTTATGGTGTTTGAAGTCTGTTTAAAGTGATGTCTTTCCACCAACTTTCTAGGGAGCTATTTTCTTTCCAAAAATGTTAGCTGATGTTTTTTACTGCCAAAAACAGCAAATACAACCTTTTTGAAAACCTTGGGGGTTATGATTTGCCCATTGTGAATATTTTAGGCCATGTTTCAGTTACAAAAATCTGGCTGTATTCTTCAATTGATGCCGAAACCCAAGGCGAACTACATGTACCTTTCACCGAACAGATACACTGTACCTACCAAAACTTCCATTGGGTGCCCATGTATATTTGCCATTCTTGCCTCAAGCACTTTAATCAACCGAGTTCTTATTTGTAATTTACAGTGTACATGTAAGTTTAACCAAAGCCATTCCCTTATTCCTACAAATAAAATGTCTTGCTAATTTCATGAAATCAGTGAATGCTATATTTTTTTACATTTTCAAGGATACTAAGCTCAACCTCAAGGACTTTAAGTTTAGCCAAAATGTTCAACATGTTTTCCTTTTGCAACAGACTTGTCCAAAATAGTAACATATACATGTAGATTAACAACTCCCTTTCATCGAACTTCAAAACTACAAAAGTGCATTTTGTTTTTATCATTTACACCTTCTCAAGAAGATATGTTTACAGTATAAAATCAATCTGGGAGTAAAAATACATGAGCTTTAACAACTACCAGTACTGCTGAAATGTAAACAAGTTCCTGGCATAAAATTCATCAAATGAACTAAGAACATGCTGTTGATTTCCTTGCCAACCAACAATGGCAAGAATTTTTGGTTTTCAGAAATAGCCATACCCTACCCAATACCATGAGGTCTGGTGGCCTCAAAAAGGTAAACTGAAATTTCCCTAAGGGAGGGAGGGTGGGTGGCTAGGTTGAGTGGGTTACCCTTCCACAGCTTGGATGTTTGGATATTTTCTGGACCAATGCAATACCAAGAAGGCTGCAACCTTTGAATGAGAATCTCACCAGGCATTTGAGCCAGTAGATGCTGGAGGACTATAAGATTTCAGCTTATCTACTAGCTGCAACACCTTGAGAGCGGGGCCAACTTTCAGAAAATGCAGGAGTGTGTCTCTGTTTAACAACAACAGCGCCTTGCCATCAATTTCCTGCTCCTGAAAGAATCCTGCATACTCAGCACAGTCGCTGGAAAGAAAATACTGCACCACATCAGATGTGCTCCAAGAAGAAACTCCAGACCTTGCTTGAGGACTGCACCCTGGCATGGACACACTTGGATTTCTGCTTGCATTATTCACTGATAGGTCCTTACTGTTTGACCATGATGTGATTCCTGTATGATTCCAAGAGGTTATGCCTTGTGTTCCACCCTGTTGCCATGTCAAAGAACCATTCTCTTGGCCACGAACAAAAGATGAAGGATGCTTATTTTCTGGAGGCGAGAGTCGGAGATTTGATAAAGAAGTCACTGTCATAACACCATTTTCCACAGGGTTAGTATTCTGCAAGTTAGAGTCTTGCAGTTTTTCCTGATATGGCCTGAATGCAGATAAACTTGAATCAGAAAAGTCAGATGGAGGTCCATCTTGAAACTCATAGGATTCTCGTGAGGGATTAGATGCTGAATACTTAGGTGGAGAATCTTTTTGAAATCGCGGAGGTTGAGAGTCTTTTTGAAACCGTGGAGCTAGTGAGCGACCTCCATTAACCTTCCTTGGTGGAGTTACTTTTCCCGAAATCCCGTTAAACGTCATAACATCGCTATCACTCAGTCTTCCATCTCTGACACGGCAATCCGATGAACTCATAACATAAGCTATCTCATGGTTTTTCTCCTGTCTATTCCTATTGCTGTTACTGGTACCCCTGCCCTTCTCTGAGGATGTACTACGATGGTCACTTTTGGTACCTGGTGAGGGATTTCTTTTCATTCTACTGGAAGCATATGCAGGCCTCACAGCCAAGACACAGCCATTCAGTTTGTAGCCATTAAACTGCAACAGAGCATCTTGGGCTTCTTTAAGCACAGAAAACTTTACAAAAGCATACAATGGACTGTTTTGTTGTGCCACAAGTTTGCAGACCTGCACCTGACCAATAACAGAGAAAGTTTTCTGAAGCGAAGCCTCTGTGATGCCTGATGGAAGATTGCTCACATGTACTCCATAGAATCCAAATGTGTCTCTTTGAATTAAGGGGCAGTTTCCATCTTCTGTTTTGTTGTTTAAAGGTTTAAAGGTTTTGTTTTCTTTGCTTTCATACTGTGAGAGTTCCTCTGAACTACCGGTACTCATCCTGAAAACAACAAGAAGCAAGTTATATAATAAATTAATCTAAAATTACAAGACAGCCATAAGCTACTTGGTTTGAACCCCTGGCCAATTATTATTATTATTATTATTATTATTATTATTATTATTATTATTATTATTACTATTATTATTGCCTTAGAGGATCAAGAGCTAGAAGAAAAGCCTTTTGTGATTTTAAGAACATTGATATTGACATTGAAATCCAAGGAGCCATAATGTAACATTTCAGAATACTTTATTGCCATCACCTTGTAAATACAAACATCTTACATAATTTTTCTTAAGAATATTTTCCATTCTTTATTTGATGCCTTTAATAATGAAGTTTTTTTGGTAATATTTTTATAATATTTATACAGATTATTATGAATATCATTTTTAGCATTCTAGTAGATCATATATTGTAAATTTAGGATTGTTTGAGAATTTGTTAATAAAGATTATTAATATTAAATAAATTATTATTATTAATAATTATTATCATCATTATTATTATTAACCAATCAATCAATTAATTAATTAATTTATTTATTTAGGAGAAACACTCAAGGAGGTACAACAAGATGACAGGAAGTCCCTTACGACAGTCAACCTCCACATTAGGTTGGACACCAGGGGTGGTCACAGCCAAGGTTCGTTACATCCATGGTTCTTTAATGCACATGTCATCAGCTTTCCTGTGGGGTCGACCCCCGGGCCTACCAGGGAGATATGTGGGGGAATACTAGGAGATGGATGCGATTCTTTGCCCGAGGGTAGGGGAAAATCTTGACATTGTTTTACGATCAAAGATTAGGGGGAGGGGAAATTCTCAAGTTTGAAAAGGACATCACAGTCATTTTAAACTGAGAGACACCTCACCCAGGGGACTTTGTCTTGAGAGATTCCCCGACCCACAAGGGAAATTCCTCAAGTTTGCTTGACTGATTTTACAATCCCCCTGGTCAGCCCGGGGGTCGACCCCACGGGGAAGCCGATGACATGTGCATAACACCCCACTGAATTATAAATTATGAAGAGTTACGTTGTGAGAAGGGGCCTACGGTTTATCGTCCCTATCCGAGAAGACTATTAAGTCTAACCATTTGCAGATAGAGTGAAAGAAAAAGAAAACTTAAACCTTATGAAGACTATTTGACGTGGGAACGAAAAACAGAAAATAGCCAAGAATGGCAACCATATTCGAATTTCCAAGCGTAAACGCGTGCACAAAGTGCCAGTCTGTCATCAACCGATTGTACTCGCCAAGTCCCCCGTAAGCTGAATGCTATAAAGGAGCAAATTGCAACCAAGGAAACCTCACAAAAAAATCTTATAAAGAAATCCAATGATTACAAACCTGGGTATTCTACCTTGAGCTCTGCAAAACGTGCTCCTTTGACAAACAAGCTCACATGGTGAATGGGATCAAAATACTTGGCTGGGTTACCAAGCACTCTCCAGGCTTTTGGCGCATGATCTAACCACAGCTGACCCAGGCTCCCGCGGTGATGGGTGTAATGTGTCATATAACGGTCATGGCTAAATAAAAAGAGTTTGTATGGGAATATTTACCATCGGTCTTAGAAAGCAAAACAGCATGGAAGTAAGGTTAGCTATTTTTATTAAGAATTTGACCGTATTTTTGCTTTCTAAGACCGATGGTAAATATTCCCGTACAAACTCTTTTTATTTAGCCATGACCGTTATTACGCAAGATGATCATGACACATGACACCCATCACACCGCGGGAGCTTGGGCCACCTGTGATCTAACAGGCGAAGTTTTGAGCGCGTAGCCTCCCACGCAGTCGTTTTTAGGGGACTCGTATTTCACCTCCTCCAAGTGGGGAGGAGGTGAAATACGAGTCCCCTAAAAACGACTGCGTGGAAGGCTAGGAGGCGCGTAGTTGAATCTACGGCCGGAGGCGCCGCGTCGATTCCTTGCCATCGTGCGTGTCCGTTAACCAAAAACGCGTAACAAACGAATATTCGCAGTTAATTAATAAGCCGAATATGCGCAGATCACTTTTGATTGACGAGATTTGTCGGTAGACTTTCGGTTCTTGAAACCGGTATCAAGTGTTAATGAAATCCTACAGGAATTGCAATGGAACACCCTTGAAGAAAGACGAAAAAGGATAGACTAGTCATATTCTATAAAATCCACAATGACCAAACTGGAATAGACACTGGGAAATATCTGAAGCCGCTGGGCCGAGTTAGCCGTCATGTCAACAACCAAGCTTATGAGGTCCCATTCGCTTTCACTGATAAAGATTATTATAAATTCTCCTACTTCCCAAGAACGATAATCGAGTGGAACGCTTTGCCAAACGAGACGGTAAATGCGTCTTCTTTGACGGCATCCACAAACTGCCTTTATAAATAGGAGCTTCACTCTCCCATACAATCCCTTTGACCGGAGTCCGGTGAGGGTAAAAGGCCGAATGAGTTTGCGGAATGGCATGTGGCATGACTTGCGGAATCGGATAATTATGTGGAATGTAACATATGCAAAATAGCGCGAAGAAATTAATTCAGCTCAAAGAGCTAATTATTCTACAGCCTAAGGGCCAAGTCGCACTAGAGGGCAATTTCGGATTCGGACTTGAAATCGGCCAGTGACAAAAAAATTGTCCGCAAAGCTACAGTCGCACTTGAGAGCAAAAATTAATATGTGAACAAAACATCACACCATGCTGTGAGCGTTGCGCAATTTCCCGCGAAACCGCCTTTACTCGCTGTTTCCATCCACAAACCGCGACACGAGGGATCTCAAAATGTTTCCACGAAGAATTCTTGCAGTAATTTTTTTCTTCTTTTCCTTTTTTCAGCAGCAGGCAAATATCAATTTAATGATATGCTGCCTGTTATTTATGCAGAATTTACGTGCACAAAACCTTCTAGTGACCCGATGTATTCGCTGTCAACGAAATCGTTATAGAAGACGAGCACCATATTATTGGACTCTTCCTCGTCCAGTTGAATCGTGGTTCGAGATCCATTACACTGATCGGACAATACCAGGGGACTACTTTCGAAGGCTTTTACGAATGAACAGAGAAAGCTTTGATTTGTTGCTCAACGTAATTCGTAACCGGCTGACGAGACAGAATACAGTACTGCGAAATTGTCTCACTCCTGAGAAGGTCCTTGCTTGTGGTTTGCTTCGCTTTGCACATGGAAATTCGTACGAAACAATAGGACCTGCGCTAAACGTCGGTAGAACTACAGCGATAGAGGCTTGTCAAGATGTCGTCGAGGCTCTTTATGAGTTAAGGAATGAGTACATCGCATTCCCAACAACAGTGGCTGAGACAGTGAGGTGTATAGAGACATTTACGGACAAATCTCGACTTCCAAACATTGTTGGAGCCATGGATGGGACCCATATCAAAATAATTACTCCCAGAGACAGTGCTGTTGATTATTTCAGTCGAAATCAGCAACATGATTTCATTATTCAAGCCGTTGCTGACGGTAAAGGATTATTCCGTGACTTTGCAGTAGGTTACCCGGGAAGTCTCCACGACGCAAGGGTGTATCGAAACAGCTCGCTTTATCAAAGAGCAAGCAACGAAGATATACTCAAGGAACCCGTTGAAAGAATTGGCATCACGGATATTCGTCCTTACCTGGTAGGAGACAGCGCATACCCTATTCCCCCCTGGCTTATGAAGCCTTATCCTGAAGCCACGCGTGACCCTGGCGAGATAACATTTAACAAGGAACTGTCGTCTGCACGAGTAGCCATCGAATGCGCTTTTGGTCGCCTCAAAAGTCGTTGGCGAATTCTACAAAAACGGTTGGATAGCAGAATAACTTTCTCGGTGAAGATTTCCATTGCTTGTGCAGTGCTGCATAACTTTTGTATAAAAATTGGGGACGAATGGGAGGATGATTTTTACGATGACGATGATGACCGCGGAAACGAACAGAACAATGACTTCATGTAGGACGGGGAAGATATAAGAGAGTTGCTAAAAGACGGTCTATGATTCTTCAAATCCTTTTCTAATTATTTCATCCTTAGACCTTAAACTTATACTGTATTTGAATTTTCACAAAGAAAATAGAAGAAAATCAACGAGCAAATACTATAAAAATATTACATTGTAATTTGTGCTCAACATGCAGTTGTGGAATCATTAGAAGCGATTTCCATCACTGTATAAAATTTCCAGCAATTAAATACATATTGTTCAGATTTTTAAAGAAAATTGTATGGTAAAGATGATTTTTGTCTTTATAACAAGAAATCAGTTAAAACTACATTCATTTGTTTCCATAATTTCGTTTGATCGACTCGTAACATAAACAATAACATGTCTTTTGATAATGGTGGATAATTGTTGTCTCTGAATAGTCAAAAACAGTCTTAAATTAAAGTTTGGTTGTCTTTCTCATTCTGTTGGTCAAGGATTTTCACAATTGATCCGGTAAATTGGTTCATCATAGCTAGCTGCTGCGTCTGTGATTGTTGCAAAGAATCCATGAATGCTGCAACTTTCTCCCCCTGCTGCCTCACATCCTTCAGAGCCATCTTGAACTCCTCGTCGCTGTCATTATCAGGTGCTTTGCGTTTCAAAGCTCGTTTCCCTTTCTTCGACGCTCGTCTTCTTTTCAGCTGGAGTTTCTGGCACACTATTCTCGCCAGTAGTATCACTTGATTCCGCTACAATTTCGGTGGCACTTTCGCCGCTGATCCCCACTTCAGCTACATGATTAAAGGTTACTAGGTCGCGGCATCCAAGGATTTTTTCGACCTCATCGTAGTAGACGGATTTCCTGAGGCTTCCTCCTGTTTGGTTTTTGCTCCAATCTTTTGCATTCTTGTATCGTTCTATGATGTACTTCATTTTCCGAATGCATTTGTCGGCCGTCTTGTTAGACCGTAGCGTTTTCGAAATCTTCTCTGCGATCCAAGCCCACGTTTTCCTGGACTCTCGGCTTTCCAACTGATCGTGTTTTTCAGCCCACAGTTGAACTAATAGCTTTTCCTCCTCTTTAGTACATCTGTCCTGAGCTTTCTTGTTCTCGGCTGACGAAGATGTACGGCGCAAAGAAGTTTGGGATGATCCCGCAGCCATTGAGCCGTCTTCGCTGAACTGAAAGGATTCTTGCAACGAGTCAGAACTCGTGGTAGAAGGAGATGGGCTGGGAGACTCTGCTACATATCACCTGTCAAATCATTTCCGAATCAAGACACCCTCGCTATTGTTTTCCAAGATTGGTTTCAGTTTGGCCTGCTCCAGAGGTAGTCGACGGCATCTTTAAAGTTTGTCCGTCTGCGACAAAATTTTGTCCTTCGGTGAACAAACCGGACGCACTTGGTTTTTCATTGTGATGACAGATTTTTGACGTAAGTAAACAGTTTTCTCCTCTAGTGCGACTTGGCCCTAATGTTCAACTCAGGGGCACCCAACGACAAGTTTCGGTAGATATCTGTTCGGTGGAGGGTAATTCGCCTTGCGCTTTCGGCGTCGATTAAAGAGTGCACTCGGATTTTCGTGACTAAAACGTGGCCTAAAAGATTCGAAATTGGGAAATCATAGCCCCTGAGGTTTTCGGAAAGGCCATAATTGCCGTTTTTGGCAGTCAAAAACGTCAGCTAGCATTTTGGAAAGAAAATAGTTCCCTACAAAGTTTATGGAAAGTTAATTTCAGCTTGCATTTTCTCAAAGGAAGATTTTGTTCCCTAACATTTTCGGGCAATTAAAATTTCAGCTAGGGAATCCGAACAGATGAACTTCTTCTAGCTTATGAAAACATTACACTGAACAAACTTCAAACACCATAAGGCACTTAAAAATGCCTTTCTACAGCTTTTGGTTGATTTGGCTCGTTGGGTGCCCCTGTCAACTGCTAAATGGCAGTTATATGAAAAGCGGACACCCATGGAGTACATTTAAGCAAGAAACGTTAGTCACCTTATCACATTTTCCTTTCTGGTCCGATATTTTTTAATTCAGAGAAAATTTGCGTGTTAGTTATTGAAGAGTAGGCAATTTTTTATAAAGTGTTCTTGCTTCCTGAAAATCCTAGCTGACTGTCCATCCAAATACAAACGGATATAGCTCATCAGTACTGTTGAAAGTTTAAAGTGACAGTTTATCAAATAAAAATTGCGTCTTAATGAAAATTTAACCTCACGTATGCAAATTTAGAACGGTGTTGTTCTGACTGTTTAAAATGAAAATGTTCGCTCGGATATCTTGAATTTCAGTTTGGGCGTTTGTTTTGTTTTGTTTTTTTTTTAGAATGATTCCTTACCGATACAGGATTCAGTCCTGAATATTTTTATATCACTGTTTGTAAAACATTGTAAAGAGGAATGAGGATTCTTAACTCCATTCCTGACGAAGATCCATTTTTTGGCCCGAGGTTTGGCTCTGTAACAGCAGCTGGTTGCTTCGTCTATCTCCGCAACGTGAAAACCTTGGTTGAAATCATTTTGTTAAGCGTGACGTCTTACCGAGACACTATTCAGTCCTGAACATTTTTTATCTCTGTTTCTAAATTATTGTTAATAAGAGTGACAAGTGGAATAAAAGCATGCTCTGGCGAGTTGTCATCAATTGTTCTGCAACTGCATCAAACTCTTTTTTCTTCTCGCAACAATATTTCGCATTCGTTTCCATGGAGTGCGCACGAAGCCAATTCCTAGTCATATGTAAGAAAACGGTTTGCAAAGTACTGAAAGTACTCAGAAGTACTGAAATATTCCAGTAGTTATGTGTTCGCTTAAAACAAGTAGACGACTTCAAGTTATCTATGTATACGGGGCATGTTACGTGTGACCAAAAAAAGCTGTGTAACTATCGTTGTCTAACCCCAAAATGTGAAACCTTGGAGTGTAAAAACGAAACGGAGCGATAATTGAGCTATGAAAGGTTGGTTATGCTTGCGCGCGGTTGTATTTCAGAAAATGTTGTAAAAAAAGCCCTGCCGTAATGTACGCATTGCAGAAAAACGTACAATTTGTTTGCATAGAATATTTTTGAAGAGGCCATGGAACGTAGGTAATATAAAAATTCTATTGTGTCCAATTCAACATTACAGAGCATATTTTTTTTAGTTCTAATATTTCAACACGGATGCGACTAAAAAATTAAAATACTGAAATCTTAGGAAAACTTAACATCATCTTGTAAGCGAGGAGATTTGACAAGCGTCTTGAACAAAGGCAAGAGAAATCTATTTTAAAACCAATAATATGTGGGCTTAAGTATTCCACTTTAGGCAAGAACGTAAAACTATAGCATCAGAGTAAACTACAGCATAAATCAAACTGGAATACACTAGAAAAAGATTAGGAACGCTGCTAACCAAGGACTGCATTTAAGGGAGCAAACGTCTGTTGGAAATCGAGTCACAGATGAATCGACCCATACTAAAGTAAGGCAGGTTTTACAATGGACTCGGCACCAAGGATACACTCACGACTCACCTAACACTAAATGGAGTATCACTGTTAGAAATGCAACTCGACGGTAAATGGCGGGAGAAAACTCCATCGCTTGACCACACGTTGCAGACAGTAATGCCCCATTATCGGTCGGCGATTTTGCCAACAACAAAGAAGGAACAGCAGTCTTCACAATTATAAGTCGAGCTTGATGCATCAGGGACACCCAACGACAAGTTTCGGTAAATATCTGTTCGGTGGATAGTAATTCGCCTTGTACTTTCGGCGTCGATTAAAGAGTGCACTCGGATTTTCGTAACTAAAACGTGCCCTAAAAAGTTCGCAATTGGGAAATCATAGCCCCTGAGGTTTTCGGAAAGGTCGTAATTGCTGCTTTTGGCAGTCAAAAACGTCAACTAGCATTTTCGGAAAGAAAATAGTTCTCTAGAGAGTTCGTGAAAAGTTCATTTAGGCTTGCGTTTTCTCACAGGAAAATTTTATTCCCTAACATTTTCGGGCAACTAAAATTTCAGCTAGGGAATCCGAACAGATAAACTTCCTCTAGCTTATGAAAACATCACTTTAAACAGACTTCAAACACCATAAAGTACTTAAAAATGTCTTTCTACAGCTTTGGTTGATTTGGCTCGTTGGGTGCCCCTGATGCATGCTAATCAGATGAAAAATTGGCGGACGGATGACGTTATCAGTCACATTGTTTCGCTTAAATTCGTTTGCTTGCTTAGAGGATATTTAACGACAATTTACTGCTTACTATTACGAACTATTTCATACGTAAAATTTACTAGTTGTAAATCGGTGCATTATGAAAGAGCTGGTGTCGAGAGGAACTTGAGACAGATGCTCATTTGTCGATCAGCAGTCACAACAAGACGCGCAATAGCTTAAAGTGGCGAAAAGAATATTCAAATTTTCCTTTAGCCTGCGTAGCAAGCGTATCCGTGTGGTTTCCAAGCAAAGATAGACCGAGCAAAGGGATTTTTCGATGTTTTGCCTGCGCGAAAATGGGGCGAGAGCAAAAAAATAAAAAAATTAAAAAATAATAATAAAAAAGAGTGGGGAGGGGGTGAGGAGGGAAGGAGACGCTTGCAGACAAATCCCTGGATTTTGAAAACCGCCCACTTGGACTGTCACTCATGAGGGCACTCTGTGAGAATTAATGCTGTCATCAACTGTCAAAACTTAACCAATAAAATGTTTGGCCTCCCATAACGGAAGTGAATTTTGGAGCACCCGTGTCCAAAACAAACTGGATTTCACAAAATATTTCGTAAGCAACACGCGTATGATGTGGGAATTGACGAATTTCAAATGCATCCGATCGACCAATGCAGGCTTTGTAATTGCAATTTCAAAGTTAAATTTGTTGAATTAAACCAAACAAGCTTTGTTTCTACAGAAAATCATTTCGATCCGTCGAAAAGGAAGGACTGCAAGGGAGACGTTTTAGCGCTAATCTGCTAGGAAGTTGGACTTAAGGTGGTACGATGTGAGAGCTGAATATGAGAAGTATTCAAGTCACGTTTGTAATCCTTGTGCTCGCAAGATTCGAAATCTTAGATCTATGTATTCATTCGTCCAGGAATCGATACAAGGTAAATTTGGGAAGTCAATTCCGGCAAAGTCACACTAGTAACGAAGCGTTTTCTGGACACGCCAGAGGGAAGCAGTTCTATCACCAAATCGGTTCGAGTGTTGTCGTCTGGTGTACTAGTAACTGTAGAATGAATACCCGGCCACTATTGTTTACCTCGGTCGGCGTTCTTTGAAGAACGAAGCAGAAAACAATACACGCTATTCTTATTCAATGACATGCAGTTAAGCTCCAGTTTCTGAATACAGATAATCTATCTTAACGTTAACGAAGGCGGCCTCCAAGTCAAAGGTAGTAGAGTAGTAGTAGTAGTTGTTGTAGTGGTAGTAATAGTGGTAGTAGTAGTAGTAGTAGTAGTAGTGGTAGTGGTAGTGGTAGTGGTAGTGGTAGTGGTAGTGGTAGTGGTAGTGGTAGTGGTAGTGGTAGTGGTAGTGGTAGTGGTAGTGGTAGTGGTGGTGGTGGTGGTGTTGGTGTTGGTGTTGGTGGTGGTAGTGGTAGTGGTAGTGGTAGTGGCAGTGGTAGTAGTAGTAGAAGTAGTGTTACAAGCTCCAAACAGGATAAGAGGAACGCTTTATTCCAAGAACAAACTTCGTACTTTTCAAGACTCTCAACAACCTCCGAGCACGCGGTTCGGCTCTCAAGTCCCAGCATACATTGCGGAAACCAACAAACTTTGGACAACTTCCAATTGACAACATTCCTTCTCGAATTATTTCATAGTTTGTACATATGACTGGGGCACGTTTCAGCAGCATTTTAAACTTTCTTCGGCTTGTGACCTTCGAATGTTCGGAAAAATTTTAGAACTTATGCCATGTTTTTTCGTAAACAAGTACCACGCACCTGCTTATTATTAACTGAAAATCATGATTTTTATTTTCTTTCCCTGGTAACGTTCTTAAGCGCCCAACCCCCCCCGCCCCCTCCCCCCAATTTGTCTCGTCTTTTATCACCAAAACATTATCAAACACATTGCGTGATGGCCTGTGATGCTATTGGCGAGGATTTCTGGTATCAAGTGAAATCTTGGCGTGGCATAAAGAAGAATTTCAAGTACCGATAATACTAATTAAAGGAGCAGTGTCACCGGGATTTTTGCTGTTTTTGGTTCAATTCTGCCAAAATTACTGCCTTTTACCTGTTATCGTGCAAAAAATGCTCCTACAGAATCAGCAAGATGAATTCCAATGAAATTTTAGCAGGGAGAGCTAACCATAATAATTTTTTTGGTGATTTTTCAATGCATAGCTTTAAATTTTGAAAAAACTTGCCAGTTTTTTCAAATTTCAATCCATTTCCATCCTCGTCATCTTAGATGAAATACAGGAGTTTATAGTGTCAATGCAGTACTACAGTCTTTGGCAGCAAAACTAGACCATTATTTTAAGGTTTTCACCGATACATTGGCAGTTTTAAGCTTTTTAAATTATGGTACAAAAGCGTGACACTGCCCCTTTAATAATCAGGCACTTACCCGGGGTACCCCCATGGAGTGTTAAATTCATTGTGAACTGTGATTTGGCTTTGTCTTTTTGCTTGTGGGTGACGCAATATACTGATTTTGGCGTGACAGTATATACTGGTTTGGGCGTGACAGTATTGTGTGATCGTGGATACTGATCACTCTGAAAAAGCTGAGCTGTGTATTTTTTAATGAACAGAATCGGTTACATAGACACACATATACTTTTTTGTGATATTATAGGACATTCTTGGACATCCAGGTCTGTTATGTCGCCGTTTGATAATAGTCACTCGCTAGGAAGTTATGTTGCCCTGACTCACATCTCTTGCAATACAGTGCTGTGTGTGGGTTGTTATATAGAGTGGCTATATATTAACAGTGAGTACTTCTGGCATGCATACCGGATTCATGTTAATGCATGTGAAATTCGTGAAATAATGTTAGATAATTCATGCATTCATGAGAAGTACAACATAATATTGACTACATTCGCCGTTAGCAAGACCATTGGAAAGGTTTCTTGGCTGGTTGGTGTCTTTGTCGTCGTTGCTGCGTTACACAAGTCGCTATGACAACACTTAAGGTTACCGTGTACGTTCAGGGTATAAAATTTTCGATTTTTATTTTTCTCCATAAAAATGAACTTTTTACTGTGATCTTTCAAGCAAAAAAAACACAATTCAAAACGAGTGAATAGTCGCCGAGAGATTGGGAAAAATCTATATGCACCAGATGTAAACATGGACAATATGTTAATGCGAATGCAGCCAACCGGAGCGATTTTCGCGGGAAATATTGCACGTGAAAAAGTTGCTTTGCTTCATGAAGGTTGTGCGCTTTTAGTTTTTCGGCTATGACGATGGGTCAGGTAAACTTAGTCAAGCCGGAGGATATGTAACAAAATGATAAACCAGTGAACTGTTTGTAGCATGAGAGTTTGCGTGCAGATAAAATTACGCGCAAAATTTCCACAGTAGGTGACCGGAAGAAAAGTTAGCGTAAATTGATTGGCCGATCGTCGATAGAGGTGTTTGCGGGCGGTGTTTGTTTGTGTAGTGAAGATTTTTTTTAAGCGCTGTTTTCTCAAAGTTTATTTTGTCTTGAAGAGGAAACTTTCAAGAGTTACAACTCAAGGGCGATTTGTTCGATTGCGGTCAAATTTGGACAGCCGCTAGATTAACTTATCTTCAACAAAAACGTGTTGGGGAATTAGATAATTCAAAACCGTTTTTCGCTGAGAGCCATTTCCGTGCGCCCTCTCCGTCTCTTTTTCTAGCGAATTTGAAAATGCGCTGTAACTTTTGAACACAGTCGAATAAAGGAAAACCCAACACGTTTTTTTAGCGTCTGGTTTCCAGACTTCGAGAAAAATATCAATTTCCCTAAATACCAAAATCACATTTAGTTGTAGCTTTCAAACGTTAATTTACACCTTCGAGTTTAAACTCGACGGAGCGTTCAGTAATTCACTTTCTCACAAAATTAATGAAATATTCAAATAGCTAGTTCAAATAGCTTTAATTTGATATACGGTTTATGGTAACTGGGATGTAATCGGGAGCCGCTACAACACTTAGATTAGAGACACCCCTGAAGGTACATGGTAACCTTAACTACGCAAGTTTTGTTATCTCTTAAGCAGTGTTTGTTCGTGCACCCTTCTGCCTCGCCACACCGTTTGGCAAAAATTGTTTTGTTGCTGCTGGCGCTTGGTAGTTGATGTTCTTTGACGCAAACCTCATCTGCTTCTGAAGGACAGTTAAATGGACGCATTGTGCTTTCGCAGTCTTCCCAGGAGACAGAAGAATAGCAAATGTGACATTGAAGGCCCTCACTGAATCCTGGTGCTGTGAAAGAAAAAAAAAATGGATGGATGGATGGATCAACCTTTATTGATTTATACCGCTCAAAATTAAAAAAAAATACCTTATTAATTTATACTGCTCAAAATGTTTTGTGTCTTAAAATGTCTGGAGATCTGGTGACTGAACAGGCCATTTCCTAATAACCTTTGGCCTCTTTTTCAAAGCGAGGCCGGGTGCACAACCATTCATATGAAAATGAGTTTAATTTGTTTGTGAATGGAAACTAATTTTCATATGCAAAGATGAGCACAAGGACTCGCTTTGAAAAAGAGGTCAAAGGTAATTCGGAAATGGCCTATTAGATGATGGTCACGTGTACGTTCCTTTTTGCTCTGGATCTAGCACGAAGTGGAGGCTTTTGTGAGGGAATACATTTTAGTTCCAGTTCATTACGTTTGTTTACAGACCGACATTGACTAGTTAAACGCGGCATCTGTTTTCATTGTGCAATTTAACCCGGAATTTGAGCCGTTAAATTAAATTTTCAAATTACAAAAGCGCGTAACTTTCAAAGATGGCAGCAGACGAAGCGTTTTTAGTGACTTTTTCATGTTGATTCTCGCTATATTTATAGATAGATAGATAGATAGATAGATAGATAGATAGATAGATAGATACTTTATTTTGCACAGGATTCATAAAGTTTACACTTATTTCCAATGAAGCTGTGCTGTAAAGTTAATCTATACAATCAGAAATAAGAGAAATTAGTAATACTAATAAAAAGGAATCTAAGGTAATCTATGAAATAAAATTGTGAACTTAAAAATAGTAGTACTAAACTACAAATTCTAAATACTAATTAAAAATACTAATTTAAGACATAACGTGTTACAAAAATCTACAAGTGTCGGACCAGTAATTGTTCGAAACAGTGAATTAATTGAGCTTGCACTTTTTGTGGCAGTGTTCAGGCTGTTGTAAAGTTTAGCAGCTGAGTAGGTAAAAGACCTGTAGCCAGACTTTGAAGTTATTTTTGCCATATGAAGATTGGATTTATTTCTAGTATTGTAATTATGAATGTCAGAGTTACGGGAAAATAAGTCACAAAGATAGGACGGACAAAAACCACTAAGGCATTTATAAACAGTAAGGCACTTATGAAAAGTCCAACGTTCAAATAGAGAGACCCAACCTAACTCACGAAATAAATTCACTGTACGCTCTTCTCTGGTCTTCTTATGTATAATGCGTGCTCCCCTCTTCTGTAGCCTTAACAATCTGTTGAGGCTGGAACTGTCAGCATTGGACCAAATAACGTCACAATATTCTGATAATGGCTGAATTAGAGTCATATGTAAATGTTTGCAAGTGTCTATACTTAAATATTTCCGGATCCTCCCTAGCAAGTTTAATCTACGAGTTACTTTACAAGAAATATCGTTGATGTGTTCATGCCAATTCAAAGAAACATCGAGAGTTAGGCCAAATGTTTGGTCTCAAAGGGACATTTCAGCCTATGGTAGAATAAACATCGTGAAAACCTTAGCCCTTTCAAAGCTCACTTTTGTCTGCAGCGTAATGGAAACGCCAGCAAACTTTGCTGAGCAGGTAAATAATGTTATATTCGACTTCATATGGAATCACAAACCAGCTAATTTTAAAAAGTCGACACTTATCAAACCCAGAAATGAGGGAGGATTAGTAGGAATGAAAGATTTTATTATTTTCAACAATGCAATAAAGCTTACCTGGGTAAAACGTTTGTGCTCGGATCACGGAGCCCCATGGAAACATATCCCAATATCTCTCCTTGCAAACGTCGGGGGTGCACTTCTCTTTAGTTGCAACTACGATTATAAACTTCTCAGGTTAAGTGAAGACCTCCCCAGTTTTTACAAAGAGATCATTTCACAGTGGCAGAAAATCATAGCAAGTACGCCTCAAACTAAAAATGAAGTCCTTGCGCAAGTAATTTGGAACAACAAGTTCTTGACAGTTGACAAAAAGTCTGTGTACTTCCCACGTTGGCATCGTGCAGGAATAGTAAGGATCTCTGATTTATTTGACGAAGAAAAGAACTGTTTTTTGTCTTTCGATTCCCTCTGTGGCAAATTCCAAACAAAGTTCAATTTCATACACTATCACAGCCTTCTCTCCTTTATTCCTCCCGCCTGGAAAAAGCTACTTAATGCGAAAAGTCGTTCTTCCAACGCACCCATAAACGCCGCCGAGTCGCTATCGTGCAAAATCCTATACAACAAAATGTTAGCCCAAGAGAACTTACCTCCCCCAACGGCTGAAAAGAAATTAATAGCTTGCGGAATAGAAAGGGACGATCTATGTAAAGTATATCTGTTACCATTTGAAGTCACAAAGGAGATCAAGTTATCTATGTTCCAGAACAAGATCAATCACCACATTCTACCGACAAATAATTTATTGCACAAAATGAAAAAAGTTGACTCTCCTTACTGTCCTTTCTGCCCTTCTGAGACCCACACTATTTGGCATTTGTTTATAGACTGCATGTGTGCAGCCTCTTTTTGGGCAAAATTTCAACATTGGTATGACAACATAAGCGGAATGAAACCAGATCTGACAGACTTAGACATTGCTTTTGGAATTATCCACTCCCCTGAACCCTGTTTGGCCCTAAATCATCTCATCCTTGTAGGAAAATACTTTTTGTATGTGAACGCTACAGCAAACAACCAACGTCATTTCTCAGAATTTGTGTCTCTGGCTCGTGAAAAAATACTTTTAGAAAAAATATATCGCAGTAACTTCAGGTAATATTAATCAATACAACAGGAAATGGAATTCCCTCAATTTTTAATTTGCCTCACTCTATTTTCCGGTTGTTTCTTTCTTTCTGATGTTAACACTAGCTTCGTGAACGTGTGTAGATGCTGTATCAATTGTTGTTCTGCGTTAGTGGATGCAAGTATAAATGTAGTCGCCCTTCATTACTAGCTGTTTCTGTACAAAAACTAAATAATAAAAACAATTATTATAATAGATAATTACAGAGGTGTATTGTTAGTTACGTACTAGGTAAAGCATTGTATTGTTAGTAGTGTGGTTATTGTATACGTATCGTTAATATATGGCGTATCTGATGTAGGTATGTAGGTATGTATGTATGCTAGTAGTACAACTTTCCGTATTGTCAGAAGTGTATGTACCTTTAATTAACAGTAACTGATTGTAAATAGTTGTCTTTGTGTTGAAATCAATAAAGTTGTTAAAAAAAAAAAAAAAAAGAGTTAGGCCTAAGTATTTCACAGTATCAGATAGTTCCAGCATCTTTCCCAATAATGATAAAGAAAGTCCTTGTGATCTTGCCAGACGCTGATTTGAACCGAAGAGCATGACTTTGGTTTTTACACAATTCACAAGCAATCTGTTCCCAGAAAACCATTCACCAGCAACGTTGAGATCGTCCTGAAGGATAGATTGAATGGTCTGAACATTCTTTTCAGCAAAAAATAAAGCGGTATCGTCTGCATACAAGACAACTTTGCAATGACGGACAACACTCGGTAGATCATTAATAAATATTATGAATAATAACGGCCCTAAGACAGAGCCTTGAGGCACCCCAAGTTTAAGATCCAGTGAATCCGAGAGATTGCCATTAATAGTGACAGACTGTGTTCTATTAGAAAGGTAATTGTAAAACCAGGCCAGGGATCGTCCTCTTACACCAATCGAAGAAAGTTTAGTCTTAAGGATTGAGTGGTCAATCATGTCAAAAGCCTTGCTAAGATCTAGAAACACGGCTCCGATGCATGAGGAGACGCAAGTGGGCCTAAACTGGAAGTACTTGATTTCTGAACTAATTAAAATTGCGGTTTACTCCTTAATTAAACTTCTGTCAACAAAGAGAGGTGAAAACGGATCAAATAGGATTAATATGTCAGTATCAAATTTAGTCTTGACGATTGAGGTGCGTTCAGTCACGTTGTCTCGTTTTCGCAGTCATTTGAGAAAACCGAGCCACGTAGAAGTGTGTCGATGGCTCCGAGGAATATTTCTCGAGGAATATTCCCTACCAGCACGCTTTCCGGAGGATATTGTCCGAGTATTCAAGGCGAAGAGCTTTACAGACGATAGATGGAGAACCGTATCGAGGAAAAGCTTCTTCAGCGGATAAAATCGTTGCCTCATCATTTGGATTAATTGCGGCATTCCTTTCTCCGTGCACGAGACTGGCAATTATATCAAGAGGAGATCTTTGAGCAGCTAAGATGCTTTTTAAACAGCCTTGTCATTAGCGTACTTTGCAAAGCTCAAGCCGACGTATAAACGAGCACTCGCACGGCCGCGAGTAGTTCGAATCCTGTGATGAAGACTCAAACGAATCGCCGTTTGCAAATGTCAGGGTCATCATCGTTTGTTTCACAAGAAATGGATGAAGACATTGGCTGCTTATTACTAACCCTGCCACGTAGCTGCCCCCAAAAGGTAAGCTTAGAGAAATTCTCAATTTTTTTTCCGCGAACCTTGCACTCGGAAACACTGATCAGCGGCTTTCCATTGCGAGTGGCGCGAAATAGTTCTTGTAGCACGAAAAATAAATCCCAAGGAACAGATTTCGCGACAGAGGAGTAAATACTCACTATCTGAGGACCAAAATACTACAACAGACCCCGTCAACGAAAGGTAATTCCCGTTCCCTTTACGAAATCCGCACAATGTCACTCGTAAATTATGCTCACATTTCCTGAAACAAGTTATTTTCGTGTCTTAGGCCTTATTGAGGGGGATAAGAGGGATTCCTAGAACAGGATAAAATTGTAGTTTGCTACTTATCAATATTTATAAGAACAAGAGGGGGGTAACTCGGACATATTAGGACATTTGACTTTTCAAAATAATTTTTGGTCAAAATCCCACACTAGGGCCTGAAATTTGGTAAAACTGGATCAAATTTCCCCACCTTAGGCATTAATTATATCTCTTTATAAGTATCACAGTTCTCCACTCCCTCTCCTTTCCTACAGATCAACCGGGATACATGATGATCTTGAATTTTTGTTGGAGGAGGAGCTGAGCAGTATTCAACTCTTTGCAATGTCACACATGGAAAGACAAAATACTTAGCAGCTTCTTGATTCTTTGGCTTTGTTGCCTACAAGATTAATTCCCTGCAGGAGGCTAACTGGGCACTGAGAAGTTATGGTCCAGAGTCCTTCAATGGGACCAACTGACAGTGCAAAAGAAGACTGGACAACAAACAGAAATTGGAAAACACAATATCCATGTTAGCTCAATTTCAGGTATGTAAAATGGTTAAGACTAAACATTAAAAAAATACTCTGGGGATGTTTCATAACTGGAAATCAATGGCTTACATGTATTGTTGCTAGTTGGTGTCAATGCAGTCAGCAGCTCATTTATGACAAATGGCCTTTTTTTTTTTCAGGTCCCACAAAAATGAATATCTTGGGAAATGTAGAAGATACTGTGGGGCAAGCACTCCCCATTGAGAAGATGGCATTTTTTCCTGAGAAATTTATTTTGTATATTTTTTGATTTTATGCTATTTGAGACTAGATCAACAGATTGGAAAAGATGTAAACAATTTGCATCTTTTCCAATCTGTTGATCTAGTCTCAAATAGCACAAAATAAGAAAAATATACAAAATAAATTGCTCAGGAATCACCAAGGTTACCAGTAACATCCAGATGTATTGTCAGAGTGTGCTGCTGTTGCCTTCAGCAATTCTTGTTTTCATTTTAACTGTATCACCAAGTATCACCAAGGTTACCAGTGGCATTCAGATGTATCGTCGGAGTGTGCTGCTGTTGCCTTTAACAATTCTTGTTTTCATTTTCATTTTAACTGCTCAAGTATCACCAAGGTTACCAGTGGCATCCAGATGTTTCGTCGGAGTGTGTTACTGTTGCCTTTAACAATTCTTGTTTTCATTTTCATTTTAACTGCTCAAGTATCACCAAGGTTACCAGTGGCATCCAGATGTTTCGTCGGAGTGTGCTACTGTTGCCTTTAACAATTCTTGTTTTCATTTTCATTTTAACTGCTGAAGTATCACCAAGGTTACCAGTGGCATCCAGATTTTTGTGCGGAGTGTGCTACTGTTGCCTATAACAATTCTTGTTTTCATTTTCATTTTAACTGCTCAAGTATCACCAAGGTTACCAGTGGCATCCAGATGTTTCGTCGGAGTGTGTTACTGTTGCCTTAAACAATTCTTGCTTTCATTTTCATTATAACTGTTCAACTATCACCAAGGTTACCAGTGGCATCCAGATGTTTCGTCGGAGTGTGCTACTGTTGCCTATAACAATTCTTGTTTTCAGTTTCATTTTAACTGCTCAAGTATCACCAAGGTTACCAGTGGCATCCAGATGTTTCGTCGGAGTGTGTTACTGTTGCCTTAAACAATTCTTGCTTTCATTTTCATTATAACTGTTCAACTATCACCAAGGTTACCAGTGGCATCCAGATGTATCGTCGGAGTGTGCTACTGTTGCCTATAACAATTCTTGTTTTCATTTTCATTTTAACTGCTCAAGTATCACCAAGGTTACCAGTGGCATCCAGATGTTTCGTCGGAGTGTGCTACTGTTGCCTTTAACAATTCTTGTTTTCATTTTCATTTTAACTGCTGAAGTATGACCAAGGTTACCAGTGGCATCCAGATGTTTCGTCGGAGTGTGCTACTGTTGCCTATAACAATTCTTGTTTTCTTTTTCATTTTAACTGCTCAAGTATCACCAAGGTTACCAGTGGCATCCAGATGTTTCGTCGGAGTGTGTTACTGTTGCCTTAAACAATTCTTGCTTTCATTTTCATTATAACTGTTCAACAATCACCAAGGTTACCAGTGGCATCCAGATGTTTCGTCAGAGTGTGCTACTGTTGCCTTTAACAATTCTTGTTTTCATTTTCATTATAACTGATCAACTATCACCAAGGTTACCAGTGGCATCCAGATGTTTCGTCGGAGTGTGCTACTGTTGCTTATAACAATTCTTGTTTTCATTTTCATTTTAACTGCTCAAGTATCACCAAGGTTACCAGTGGCATCCAGATGTTTCGTCGGAGTGTGCTACTGTTGCCTTTAACAATTCTTGTTTTCATTTTCATTTTAACTGCTGAAGTATCACCAAGGTTACCAGTGGCATCCAGATTTTTCTGCGGAGTGTGCTACTGTTGCCTATAACAATTCTTGTTTTCATTTTCATTTTAACTGCTCAAGTATCACCAAGGTTACCAGTGGCATCCAGATGTTTCGTCGGAGTGTGTTACTGTTGCCTTAAACAATTCTTGCTTTCATTTTCATTATAACTGTTCAACTATCACCAAGGTTACCAGTGGCATCCAGATGTTTCGTCGGAGTGTGCTACTGTTGCCTATAACAATTCTTGTTTTCAGTTTCATTTTAACTGCTCAAGTATCACCAAGGTTACCAGTGGCATCCAGATGTTTCGTCGGAGTGTGCTACTGTTGCCTATAACAATTCTTGTTTTCAGTTTCATTTTAACTGCTCAAGTATCACCAAGGTTACCAGTGGCATCCAGATGTTTCGTCGGAGTGTGCTACTGTTGCCTTTAACAATTCTTGTTTTCATTTTCATTTTAACTGCTGAAGTATGACCAAGGTTACCAGTGGCATCCAGATGTTTCGTCGGAGTGTGCTACTGTTGCCTATAACAATTCTTGTTTTCATTTTCATTTTAACTGCTCAAGTATCACCAACGTTACCAGTGGCATCCAGATGTTTCGTCGGAGTGTGTTACTGTTGCCTTTAACAATTCTTGTTTTCATTTTCATTATAACTGTTCAACAATCACCAAGGTTACCAGTGGCATCCAGATGTTTCGATGGAGTGTGCTACTGTTGCCTTTAACAATTCTTGTTTTCATTTTCATTATAACTGATCAACTATCACCAAGGTTACCAGTGGCATCCAGATGTTTCGTTGGAGTGTGCTACTGTTGCCTTTAACAATTCTTGTTTTAATTTTCATTATAACTGATCAACTATCACCAAGGTTACCAGTGGCATCCAGATGTTTCGTCGGAGTGTGCTACTGTTGCCTTTAACAATTCTTGTTTTCATTTTCATTTAACTGATCAACTATCACCAAGGTTACCAGTGGCATCCAGATGTTTCGTCGGAGTGTGCTACTGTTGCCTATAACAATTCTTGTTTTCATTTTCATTTTAACAGCTCAAGTATCACCAAGGTTACCAGTGGCATCCAGATGTTTCGTCGGAGTGTGTTACTGTTGCCTTTAACAATTCTTGTTTTCATTTTCATTATAACTGTTCAACTATCACCAAGGTTACCAGTGGCATCCAGATGTTTCGTCGGAGTGTGCTACTGTTGCCTATAACAATTCTTGTTTTCATTTTCATTATAACTGATCAACTATCACCAAGGTTACCAGTGGCATCCAGATGTTTCGTCGGAGTGTGCTACTGTTGCCTTTAACAATTCTTGTTTTCATTTTCATTATAACTGATCAACTATCACCAAGGTTACCAGTGGCATCCAGATGTTTCGTCGGAGTGTGCTACTGTTGCCTTTAACAATTCTTGTTTTCATTTTCATTATAACTGATCAACTATCACCAAGGTTACCAGTGGCATCCAGATGTTTCGTCGGAGTGTGCTACTGTTGCCTATAACAATTCTTGTTTTCATATTCATTTTAACTGCTGAAGTATCACCAAGGTTACCAGTGGCATCCAGATGTTTCATCGGAGTGTGTTACTTTTGCCTTTAACAATACTTGTTTTCATTTTCATTTTAACTGCTGAAGTATCACCAAGGTTACCAGTGGCATCCACATGTATCGTCGGAGTGTGCTAGTGTTGCCTTTAACAATTCTTGTTTTCAATTTCATTATAACTGGTCAAGTATCACCAAGGTTACCAGTGGCATCCAGATGTTTCGTCGGAGTGTGCTACTGTTGCCTTTAACAATTCTTGTTTTCATTTTCATTTTAACTGCTGAAGTATCACCAAGGTTACCAGTGGCATCCAGATGTTTCATCGGAGTGTGCTACTTTTGCCTTTAACAATACTTGTTTTCATTTTCATTTTAACTGCTGAAGTATCACCAAGGTTACCAGTGGCATCCAGATGTTTCGTCGGAGTGTGCTACAGTTGCCTTTAACAATTCTTGTTTTCATTTTCATTATAACTGGTCAAGTATCACCAAGGTTACCAGTGGCATCCAGATGTTTTGTCGAAGTGTGCTAGTATTGCCTTTAACAATTCTTGTTTTCATTTTCATTTTAACTGCTCAAGTATCACCAAGGTTACCAGTGGCATCCACATGTATCGTCGGAGTGTGCTAGTGTTGCGTTTAACAATTCTTTTTTTCATTTTAACTATTCAAGTATCTGCAATGTTACCAGTTGTATCCATATGTATCGTCAGAGTGTGCTACTGTTGTCTTTAACAATTCTTGTTTTTATTTTCATTTTAACTATTGAAGTATCACCAAGGTTACTGGTGGCATGAGATGTCACGAATAGTCCACTTGTCTTGTGATTTAAAGTCAAACTAATTGAAACGGAATTTTTGTGACTGCCAATGATAGATAGTAGTCAACTTACATGTACTTGGGTACTTAAAGTTCCCCAAAATTCGTGAGGTGGAACAGGCTTAAATTAGGCATTTGAGTTTGTGCCACAGGATACCCACTTCGTTTGGTGTAATAATGAATGGATACACAAAATAATGTTGTTTGAGCTATAGTAAATGTTTGTAATGAAAAAAAAATGTGATCAACAGATGAGAATGAAAAGGGTTAGTTTTAAAAGAAACTGTCGGGTGCTACGTCTTTTGGGGAGTGAAACACGAGAATATGGTTTGTCAACGGAATTGACCACCGTAAAGAGATTAAAAAAGCTGACGTTTCTAGTGTTTGCCCTTCCACAGATCGCCTCGAGGAATTGCGGGTTATGTATGGTTTGTGCACAGAATCTGGAGCTACGTGAAAAACGGAAATAAATAGAATGAAAAGCGTTCATTGATACGATTTGAAAGATGAATTTTTGCTCTAGATTTTTCCCCCTTTCGGTGTTAACTTGATCCCGGGGAGGGGGGTGGGGTGGGGGTGGGGGTGTACTCCCAGAAAAATTGGGTAGGGCGTGCGGCCCCCTTCCCGAAACACTTACCTTATTTCAGAACAAAAACAGCGTTTCTCCCTACCCTATTTCAGACCTGATCAAAAATTTGATACCCTGTTTCAGACTTATTTCATGTGCGCGATAAAAGATAATTAAGGACAAAAAAGAAGGGCTTTTGCAGATGGTCTTATCGCCTACTGTCGAAGAAGTAGCATCTTCTAAAAAAGTATACCCAATCCAAGACGAATGGACAAACCATACCTTATTTCAGACCAAAATGTTCAAAATCGATAACCTATTTCAGACCAACACGGCTAAAAATCCATACCCTTTGGTGCCCCATATACCTGATATAGCCATATAAGGGAGTACCACCTCCCCCGACCTTTTTTTTCTTTTTCATTCGCTGATAATTATTAAAAGCAAATTAATGGTACTCAGCTACGCCATTCTTTTTTCTTTTTTTTCTTTTTTGTTTTTTGTGAATGATATATGAAATAAATCATACATGAACTGCGGAAATGAAATCGAATGAAGAATGATCCTCGCAGTTGTGAACGCAAATTATGCAATTGCGAAAAGAAGCCTGAAAAAAATCCAGGACTTCAACGGGGTTTGAACCCGTGACCTCGCGATACCGGTGATGACCCTGATGAAGTCGATGACCCCGTTGAAGTCCTGAATTTTTTTCAGGCTTCTTTTCGCAATTGCATAAATTGCGTTCACAACTGCGAGGATCATTCTTCATTTGATTTTTGTTTTTTGTAGGTTATACGTTGAGCACCAATTCTTCAATCAATACAAAGACCCTAAACCTGAACTATACGGTCACTACCTTGACGACGGCATCGGTGCAGTGTTTTGAGGAACTCAATGAATTTATAACCTCCGTCAATTCCTCTCATCTGGCTCTGAAATATACCTTGGAAATTATAGAAGCTTCGCTGGCTCTTCTTGATATCAAAGTTTCTATCCGTGGCAATAACTTATGTACCAGTGTGCTCTCCAAAGTCACAGATTCTCACAGTTATTTATTGTATTCATCTTCACATCCATCTCACGTCAAATAATGAAAGCCACTGCTCCCTGTTACGGTCGTAGGAAAATCCACGGAAATTTAATCAAATCAACATAGCCGGCGTTGAGTAAATTTTTCACAGACAAAGGAAAACGTGCTATAATTGTAAACGCTCACAAAATAAAAAATTAGAGTTATAACTGAACATACATTACTTGAGTGAACTCGCCTACCAGTAAGCGAACGAGTTATAGAGGCGTAGGCGAGTTTACCGGTATTCCTAATTCGGCCGGGTTTTCTTAATAAAAAAAAAAAAACGAATGCGTGATTTGGACTTCTGCATTATTGTTTGTTGTCTCGTCACTTTCTCACTCTCCCCGCCGCATAGAAAGTGGTCCTAATTTTCTCACGGCTCAATCACAGCGTTTCCGGTGACAAAAATTAGTTTTGACAGCCGCACTTGCGAATTTTCACGCCTTCTACTTTACACGGGCTGACTCACTGACAGATTGAAATTCAAATATGTAAGGAATGCGGGGTCCACAACCCCGCATTCCTTTGTAATACTTCCAGATAGACTCCGCTGCGTCTCGTCATGGATTTCCTTTATCGACGTTTTTCAGAATATAATCTGAGACATCTAACAGAGCGGTACAAGTTGAGTGACCAGGTCTGAATCCTAATTGGGATGGAGATAGCAACTTGTTGGTCATCAAATGTTCATAAAGTTGCTTGTGAATTGCACGTTCGAGAATCTTCATAACAGCTGGCAGGACGGAAATAGGTCTAAAGTTGTTTGGGTCTGAAAGTGATCCACCTTTATGAAGAGGGGTAACAGTAGCTGCTTTCCATGAGTTGGGTATTTCACCACGCTGTGTTGATAAATTGTAAATGTGGGTAAGTGGGGCAGCTAAAATATTGGCACCAACTTTAAGTATACGGGAATGAATGTCCTTCAGACAAGACGACTTGTTGACACGCAATGAAGACAGCTCTTTACAAACAAAATCGACTGATATATCCTTAAACACAAATTGAGGAGTATTTTGAGACGATGTTGTAGGAAAGTCCCTGGATACTGGAAGAGCACTGGTAAGACGCGTACCCACTGATGTAAAAAACGTGTTAAAACAATTTGCAATGTCAAAACTATCTGTATGAATTGCATTATCAAGTGACATTTCCTGCACGGAGAGCTTGTTTTTCTTAGGTATGAGCTTTCTTATGGCAGACCACAATTTGGAAGCATCATGGGCGTGTGTTGTAAGCAAGTCATTGAAATAGTCACGCTTTGCTAATTCAATTTGTCTAGTAACTGCATTTCGTTGGTATTTGTAGCTCACCCAGTCCTGATCTAATTTGGATTTGATAGCCCTGCGCTTCAATTTGTTACGTTCCTTTATTGAAGATCTGATTAGATCTGACATCCATGGAGGTTGTGAACCTCGTACACGAAGTGTTCGTAGAGGAGCATGCTTTATGCAAACATCCTTCAGAAATGTTTCCACAGCAAACCAGGCATCCCCTGGACATTCAAAGAGATACACCGTATCCCAGGGTTGGTTCTGTAGGTCCGTAACGCAGGCAGATGGGTCAAAACCCTTAAAACTGTGAACTTTGATAACCTTAGGTTTGGGTCGAGGTAGTTTACATGTTCTATTACAGAATACCATGTAGTGGTCACTCATTGATAAGTCTATTACTCCGGAGTGAGTGACCCGATGACTAGAGTTGGTGAAGGTCAAGTCGAGGATTGTAGAGGAGTGAAGAGTGACACGAGTAGGATCTGTAATTAGCTGGTTAAGGCCAATATCTTTCATTGAGTTGACAAAATCTTTACCTTTGGGAGATAATGTATGTAAATTAAAGTCACCAAGCAGAAATGTTTCAGAACTCTCGAATGAAAGCTGTTCGAGGTAACTTAGAAAAATCCTGATAAAGTTGTTATCATCAGGTGGGCGGTAGACACTACAAATCAGAAGAGGTCGAGAACGAGGTAATTTCACAGAGCATGTAACAAGCTCAAGATTGCTGAATTCAGAGGACAACGGGAGACGATCATAAACAAAACGCTCGTGTAAATAAATTGCCGTACCACCACAATTACGGCAGCGATCCTTTCGTTCCAAGCGATAGTTTACGATGGAAATTTCTTCGTCAGAGATGGAAGAGTCCAGCCAGGTTTCTGAGAGAGTTAATATCCCGGGATTGTTCATATGAGTAAATTGGCGCAGTTCATCAATATTTTTTACCAAACTTCTTATATTCAAATGAGCCATTGTTACGCCATTCACTCCCTTGAATGAAGCTGAATCGAATGAATTCGAGGAAATCGAATTTTCCAGGTTACCAGAATAAGAATCGTCAAAGGAAGGCAAAAGGCACTTCATACAAAACCACTCCTCAGTCAGATTGTTAGAACGTGGGTGTGTTTCCGCTCGAGTCGTGGAGATGTAGTTAAGATGAAATTTATGCAAACATCCACTGCAACGAAAATGCCTCTTATTTCTTTTGATAAAGGAATTGCAGCCTCCGCACAGACTTCCTTTGATGTTCGGTCCAGGATTTAGACTTATGTACATCATTAGAAAGAAGCAGAGCGATAACAAGTAGATAGCGGTTCACGGAGACATCTCTAATGTAGTGCTTACTTCTCGTGTTCGTCGCTTGACTGTTATTCGAAGCGGCGAATTTAGCCAAAATCTCCTGACCGAAGAGGGGTTTCCGGCAAGAAAATGATCCACAAAGTATTAGTTGAGCATCTACCTCGTCGAAAGACTGAAGTACGCAGCAAGTTGGAGTGGCTAGAAGTCTTAGCAAGTAAAATAACTCAAAAGCCAAAAACAGCCCGTTCATCGCCATCTTGACACTGTCACTTGACTTATGCGAAGAAGAAGGAGTTTCTTTCAGAGGATGCGGTTAATGTCTCTACAGATGAGGAGGATGCGAGGAAATGTTATAATCATGTTAATCCAACGCAAAACAACATTCATTGCCGTAAGTGGAAGACCTTGTGGGCTTCTTTGGTTTTAAGGTATTGTTGAAGTCATCTTCCATTTTTCTGTTTCACAAAGTGAACCACGAGGCGAACTGAACCACGAAACTAGCGTCTGGTAAATAATATTGCTAGATTACTTGACAGGCGGCTGTCACTACGTGCAATGTGATTGGCTGCAGCATTTACCGGGACAAGTTATACCATCTCGGATGTGTTTTCACTAGGACAATTTTAGCTAGATAAAGCCGGAAAAGTCCGGAAATACAGTGAAAATACTTCGTCTTTTGTTTAGCGAGTTAAAAATGCAAGCTGTTTTCACGAGAAAAAAACAAGGGATTTTCTCGCCTTTAAGACCAGAAAATCATGCAGAGTTATACTACCTCGCGAGATGGTATAACTTGTCCCGGTAAATGCTGCAGCCAATCACATTGCACGTAGTGACAGCCGCCTGTCAAGTAATCTAGCAATATTATTTACCAGACGCTAGCTTCGTGGTTCAGTTCGCCTCGTGGTTCACTTTGTGAAACAGAAAAATGGAAGATGACTTCAACAATACCTTAAAACCAAAGAAGCCCACAAGGTCTTCCACTTACGGCAATGAATGTTGTTTTGCGTTGGATTAACATGATTAATATATATATTTAGCCAAGCCTAAAAGCGGAGCTCCAAAAGCATTCTTTTTCTACTGGCATTTACATATAGTCTGCTTGTCATATCACCCATCTGACCTCACTCAAGCTACAGTATAGCTATAGTATGGAAAGGTGATCTGAGCCAGTGGCACAGTGGATTTGGACCCCACGTGGATTTGCACCCTCCAGTCCAGATCTGCTTGTGGATCAGATTTGGACCCCCTAGTCCAGAACTGCTAGCAGATATGAATCCCCTTTTACGGATTTGGACCCCCACCCCTCCTAAAAACAAGCGTTCTATTGAGTAAGGTAATAAAAATTCCTTTCCAAACTGAGTTTGGAGATGTTAAAAAAGCAAAATAAAAATATTGAGGTAGGTTTTTTTAAAAATAATCTTTAATACCTTGTGTAAAAAGAACCTGCAACGCTAGTTTTCATCTATAAATTTTTAAAACAAAACATTTCTTAACATCTTAGAGCAATACCTAAGGACAGGTCTGTTTCACCGTTCAACTGTAGGCAACTTAGTTACATACTTAGCTACTTAGGTATGGTTTAGAGCCACTAGAAATTGGTGGAGAAGCCTGGTGATTGCTCCTTGGAATCAGTATCACATCAGATATATAGTGATTCAGATCATCACTTCATAATGAATGCAATTTCAATTATCCACAGCCTCCCATGAGACAGTCAGAAATCAGAAATTGTGTATCCTCTGGATATACGTATGCCTCACAAAAATTATGAAAGAAAGATACATGGAAATCAATAAAAATATTTAGATGCCATGAATTAAGACCAAGATATTTCTTTTGATCAATTACTTCTTGACCTTACTATCACAAAAAAAAAACTGCTTGCTAACATTAAGCTCATCACTCAATGCACCTACAGTGTTTTCAAAAAGAAATCCAGCTGCTCTTCTGGCCAGTTAAGTGCAAGACCAAACAACTTATAATAATATATTGGGCATTTGGTTGATACCACTATCAAGGTGATTCATCAAAGCAAAAGTGCTGGAAATCTGTGTTAGCCATCTTAACTTGATCTTAACATACTTCATCAAACATCAGAGATTCCATTAAAATGCCAAATGTCATCCAAACATCCCACAAGATTGGTGTGACCAGCTACTAATAAAATTAATTGAAAGACTGTATGCAGGAGGAGGAAGTCCAAAGGATGTGTACATTGATGAGAAAGAGCTTACTTTAAGTTTAATTTTAAGTTTTAAGTTTAATAATACTTTGTCATGCGAATACAACTAAGTTGATACAAAACAAAAAAGTGCATGACTGGAGAATAATTGGAAGAAACTAAATTCCCATACAAAGAATATTATCTAATCTTGATTACACATTCTAAAAACTAAGAGGTGAAATTTAAACGTGGCCCAAAGCTAACCTAATCAAATTAAATCAAATACTTGTCTCTTACAAGTCACCCCTGATTTGAGATTGACACTAAAAATCATGAAGTAATCCAAAGCAAACCTAATTAAAATTACATACTTGTCACTCACAAGCTACATCTGATTTAAAATTGACACTAATAATGTAATAGATAGGACTTAAAACTGCTTAAAGAAGGTGCATGCATGATGTTCGATGGAACACCATTCCAGTCTGTTATGTAGCGATTAAGGCCTGAAGCTGAAGGCCATATATATATTTAGCCATGCCAAGCCTAGAATCGGAGCTGCACACTCTCACCGAGCAACTTCGCAAGAGTTTATTTGGGCCAGTTTAATTTGTGTCCAAAACAATTGAGCAGCAGCAGGGAAAACGAAGAGTTTTCGATAGTAAACGTTTGCAAAAAAAAAAAAAAAAAAGACAGACATTCTTGAGTCCTAACTACTTTCAGATGAAAGCGTAAAGGGATTCAAAGCGGATCAAAACAAACAAAACAAAACAAAAACACTACAAGCGAACAAAGTACGATGCCGGCGAGTGTTTGCTCGAAGAAGGAGAAGGTGGAGAAATTAAAAAAGACTAGCTAGTAATTAAAATAGCTTGTACTGATAAAGCTAGGAAAATCGGTATTTATTTTGACGTAAATGCCCCTAGAAAAGAAAATAAAGGGTACAAACTCTTCGTTTACAGCAGTCAACAGGAATTGACCGCGGTTCAGAAACAATAGAACAACAAACATATTACAAGAAAACAAAACACAATACGAATAATATTTCTTCGAAGATTCTTGGAGAAGGTGGAGAAATTAGACAAGTAACAAAACTATCTTGTATTAAGCTAGAAAAATTGCTTAGCAAATTTGACATAAATGTCCGTAGAAAAGACAAAAAAGAGGTCCGCACCTGATCGTTTAGAGTAGTCAACAGGAATCACTGAGACAGCAATCACTCGGAATGCGACAGAGCTGAATAATAGAGCCATTTCCCACAAAATCTTTCCTTGGCTTACACAAAACACTTAAGTGTTTTGATGGTTTTACTGTTACTTCCCATGTCTTCCGAAGAACCTTCTTCAATTAATGATTCTCAGTGGCAAAACATCATCCAGATAACGAAGAAAGCGCTTGCCAAACCAAACGAGCATTTCTCTCGCAGACCCGTCCACTTTAAAATTTATCAAACCAGCCAGCCAGTCAACCCATTTCGCTGTTTTTAACATCCAAACGCTGATTCTTACCGGTTCAAACAAATTAAGCCGACATGTTTAAAGACGGCGAAACTTAATTGTTGTTTATAGGCTGCTTTCGACGAAGATCTCTTGAAGACTTGACGAAGTGAAGCGCGCTGGGTTTTGACTGTTTTGGCAGCATTTTGACAACTTAATGTCAGATTTTGAGAAGTGCACATGCACATGCATTTGATCGGCTTTTTTTTTCTCGAGCTTGAGTTTCCGCCTTTAATGCTTAATTTTACGAGGACTCATTGCGATTACGTGTTGATAAGATAAGGGCAAAAGTTTCTTAACGCTATTGAGGAACCAAGGTCGAAAAACAGTCAGCCAAGCCGAGTAAAAACACTCGTTCGCTTGCAAAGAAAACAACGTAACAAAACAAACAAACAATTCAACTACTTCTTTGCGTCCAAAACGAGTAAGATGATTGTTATTTATATCCATTCGAGAGAAAAAGACAAGTTTCATTCCTGAACAAAAGTAACAACGATTAAACCAAATGTTAACGAAGCTTCTATTTATTTAATTTACCTCACTGTCCTGCGCTGTGTTGTAGAGGTTTCTACCACTTGAAAATATGTAAGCTTCAGTAAAGTAAAAACAAGCATCCGCAAAAATAGCAATCGGTTTGTCCAAAGAAAGAGCTTCTTCCACAGAGTTTGAGCTACTCATTCCTTCCATTAATACCGGTGAACTGTTACGTGACTTTTCTTGGTGAGATGCAAGATGCCGCGGTGAAGTAAAAGCCCTTGACACGTTGAATTATACTGTTTTCAACCGCACAATCGATCCAAGTTTTCCTGAGAAAAACCTTTCGTCCTTCCTTGCGCAATATAAATGTGATATATTATTATTATTATTATTATTATTATTATTATTATTCCTTTCATCACTTGAAAATTCACCTTCCGGAGTATCTTTTGACAAGTTCTTGATTTTAATGCGAAAGACAAACTTCGATCGAAGAAGATGAAGTTGTTTTGCTCAAAGTAAAGAAACCAACTGAATGTGAAATTACGAGCCGCAGAAAGCGCGCGAAAAATTTTAAAGGCCTCGATTTGGTTTGGGTGTCCCACACCTGGCCTGAGCCTGCGATTCAATCGAAAGCAAGTACCTGGTCAGCGGTCAACTTCAAAAAAACAGCTGACCTCGATGAGGTCTTAACTTGAGCCCGCGATATGGTCACGTTACACTGGTCAGCAGATACCTTGTTTTGACAGGTGTCAATTGGCTATAAGATGGATGTCCAGTATCAAAGACGTACGCTGTAAAGTAGCTGGTCAGCTGGGCCAGGTGGAGTTTAGCCGCCATGTTGGATTATTATGATTATTATTAGGATATCATTAATTATTGGGCGACTCCGTCGTCGTCGTCGTCGTGCGTACGGGCCCACGAGCAATACCGCTAGCCATTTTTACCATGAGAAAAGCAGTTGACGGGTTTCTATAGGTATGGTGCTCCGCTTGACGGCCCTTCGGGCCGTCGGAGCTCCGCTAATATATAGATTTAGCCAAGCCTAAAAGCGGAGCTCCACGATTATTATTTTTTTACTGGTATTGAAGAACACCGCACGGCTTTCCTTGCGCCAATATTTTAGCGGAGCTCCGACGGCCCGAAGGGCCGTCAAGCGGAGCACCATACCTATAGAAACCCGTCAACTGCTTTTCTCATGGTAAAAATGGCTAGCGGTATTGCTCGTGGCCCGTACGCACGACGACGACGACGACGACGACGACGACGACGACGACGACGACGGAGTCGCCCAATAATTAATAATATCCTAATAATAATCATAACAATCCAACATGGCGGCCATACTCCACCTGGCCCAGCTGACCAGCTACTTTACAGCGTACATCTTTGATACTGGACATCCATCTTATAGCCAATTGACACCTGTAAAAACAAGGTATCCGCTGACCAGTGTAACGTGACCATATCGCGGGCTCAAGTTAAGACCTCATCGAGGTCAGCTGTTTTTTTGAAGTTGACCGCTGACCAGGTACTTGCTTTCGATTGGATCGCAGGCTCAAGCCAAGTGTGGGACACCCAAACCAAATCGAGGCCGTTAAAATTTTTCGCGCGCTTTCTGCGGCTGGTAATTTCACATTCAGTTGGTTTCTTTATTTTGAGCAAAACAACTTCATCTTCTTCGATCGAAGTTTGTCTTTCGCGTAAAAAGCATAAAGATCAAGAACTTGTCAAAAGATACTCCGGAAGGTGAATTTTCAAGTGATGAAAGGAAGGACGGAAGATTTTTCTCAGGAAAAGCTTCAAAGATTGTGCGGTTGAAAACAGTATAATTCAACGCTTCAAGGGATTTCATTTCACCGCGGCATCTTGCATCTCACCAAGAAAAGTCACTTAACAGTTCACCGGTATTAATGGGAAGAATGAGTAGCTCAAACTCTGTGGAAGAAGCTCTTTCTTTGGACAAACCGTTCGCTATTTTTGCGGATGCTTGTTTTTACTTTACTGAAGCTTACGCATTTTCAAGTGGTAGAAACCTCTACAACACAGGACAGTGAGGTAAATTAAATAAATAGAAGCTTAACATTTGGTTTAATCGTTGTTACTTTTGTTCAGGAATGAAACTTGTATTTTTCTCTCGAATGGATATAAATAAAAATCATCTGTACTCGTTTTGGACGCAAAGAAGTAGTTGAATTGTTTGTTTGTTTTGTTACGTTGTTTTCTTTGCAAGCGAACGAGTGTTTTTACTCGGCTTGGCTGACTGTTTTTCGACCTTGGTTCCTCACAGTAGCATTAAGAAACTTTTGCCCTTATCTTATCAACACGTAATCGCAATGAGTCCTCGTAAAATTAAGCATTAAAGGGGGAGACTCGAGCTCGAGTAAAAATAAAAAATCCGATCAAATGCATGTGCATGTGCACTTCTCAAAATCTGACATTAAGTTGTCAAAATACTGCCAAAACAGTCAAAACCCAGCGCGCTTCACTTCGTCAAGTCTTTAAGAGATCTTCGTCGAAAGCAGCCTATAAACAACAATTAAGTTTCGCCGTCTTTAAACATGTCGGCTTAATTTGTTTGAACCGGTAAGAATCAGCCTTTGGATGTTAAAAACAGCGAAATGGGTTGACTGGCTGGCTGGTTTTGATAAATTTTAAAGTGGACGGGTCTGCGAGAGAAATGCTCGTTTGGTTTGGCAAGCGCTTTCTTCGTTATCTGGATGATGTTTTGCCACTGAGAATCATTAATTGAAGAAGGTTCTTCGGAAGACATGGGAAGTAACAGTAAAACCATCAAAGCACTTAAGTGTTTTGTGTAAGCCAAGGAAAGATTTTGTGGGAAATGGCTCTATTATTCAGCTCTGTCGCATTCCGAGTGATTGCTGTCTCAGTGATTCCTGTTGACTGCTCTAAACGATCAGGTACGGACCTCTTTTTTGTCTTTTCTACGGACATTTATGTCAAATCTGCTAAGGAAATTTTCTAGCTTAATACAAGATAGTTTTGTTACTTGTCCAATTTCTGCACCTTCTCCAAGAATCTTCGAAGAAATATTATTCATATTGTGCTTTGTTTCCTTGTAATAAGTCTTATGTTTGTTGTTATATTGTTTCTGAACCGCGGTCAATTCCTGTTGACTGCTGTAAACGAAGAGTTTGTACCCTTTATTTTTTTTTCTAGGGGCATTTATGTCAAAATAAATACCGATTTTCCTAGCTTTATCATTACAAGCTATTTTAATTACTAGCTAGTCTTGTTTAATTTCTCCACCTTCTACTTCTTCGAGCAAACACTCGCCGGCATCGTACTTTGTTCGCTTGCAGTGTTTTTGTTTTGTTTTGTTTTGTTTTTGATCCGCTTTGAATCCCTTTACGCTTTCATCTCAAAGTAGTTGGACTCAAGAATGTCCGTCTTTTTTTTTTCTTTTTTGCAAACGTTTACTATCGAAAACTCTTCGTTTTCCCTGCTGCTGCTCAATTGTTTTGGACACAAATTAAACTGGCCCAAATAAACTCTTGCGAAGTTGCTCGGTGAGAGTGTGCAGCTCCGATTCTAGGCTTGGCATGGCTAAATATATATATGGCCTTCAGCTTTTCTTTTTTTAATCGCTACATAACAGACTGGAATGGTGTTCCATCGAACATCATGCATGCACCTTCTTTAAGCAGTTTTAAGTCCTATCTATTACATTATTAGTGTCAATTTTAAATCAGATGTAGCTTGTGAGTGACAAGTATGTAATTTAATTAGGTTTGCTTTGGATTACTTCATGATTTTTAGTCTCAATCTCAAATCAGGGGTGACTTGTAAGCGAGATAAGTATTTGATTTAATTTGATTAGGTTAGCTTTGGGCCACGTTTAAATTTCACCTCTTAGTTTTTAGAATGTGTAATATTAGATAATATTCTTTGTATGGGAATTTAGTTTCTCCCAATTATTCTCCAGTCATACACTTTTTTGTTTTGTATCAACTTAGTTGTATTCACATGACAAAGTATTATTAAACTTAAAACTTAAAATTAAACTTAAAGTAAGCTCTTTCTCATCAATGTACACATCCTTTGGACTTCCTCCTCCTGCATACAGTCTTTCAATTAATTTTATTAGTAGCTGGTCACACCAATCTTGTGGGATGTTTGGATGACATTTGGCATTAATGTTTAATGGAATCTCTGATGTTTGATGAAGTATGTTAAGATCAAGTTAAGATGGCTAACGGATTTCCAGTACTTTTGCTTTGATGAATCACCTTGATAGTGGTATCAACCAAATGCTCAATATATTATTATCAAGTTGTTTGGTCTTGCACTTAACTGGCCAGAAGAGCAGCTGGATTTCTTTTTGAAAACACTGTAGGTGCATTGAGTGATGAGCTTAATGTTAGCAAGCAGTTTTTTTTTTGTGATAGTAAGGTCAAGAAGTAATTGATCAAAAGAAATATCTTGGTCTTAATTCATGGCATCTAAATATTTTTTATTGATTTCCATGTATCTTTCTTTCATAATTTTTGTGAGGCATACGTATATCCAGAGGATACACAATTTCCGATTTCTGACTGTCTCATGGGAGGCTGTGGATAATTGAAATTGCATTCATTATGAAGTGATGATCTGAATCACTATATATCTGATGTGATACTGATTTCAAGGAGCAATCACCAGGCTTCTCCACCAATTTCTAGTGGCTCTAAACCATACCTAAGTAGCTAAGTATGTAACTAAGTTGCCTACAGTTGAACGGTGAAACAGACCTGTCCTTAGGTATTGCTCTAAGATGTTAAGAAATGTTTTGTTTTAAAAATTTATAGATGAAAACTAGCGTTGCAGGTTCTTTTTTACACAAGGTATTAAAGATTATTTTAAAAAAAACCTACTTCAATATTTTTATTTTGCTTTTTTAACATCTCCAAACTCAGTTTGGAAAGGAATTTTTATTACCTTACTCAATAGAACGCTTGTTTTTAGGAGGGGTGGGGGTCCAAATTCGTAAAAGGGGATTCATATCTGCTAGCAGTTCTGGACTAGGGGGTCCAAATCTGATCCACAAGCAGATCTGGACTGGAGGGTGCAAATCCACGTGGGGTCCAGATCTACTGTGCCACTGGCTCAGATCACCTTTCCATACTATTTTCTACAGCATTGGGTCTGTAGCTTGAGTGAGGTCAGATGGGTGATATGACAAGCAGACTATATGTAAATGCCAGTAGAAAAAGAATGCTTTTGGAGCTCCGCTTTTAGGCTTGGCTAAATATATATATTATGTTTAGAGCAGACAACGGGAATTGACCGCGGTTCAAAAACATCAAAACATTACGAGAAAACAATACAGTCGACACGTGTGTTTGTTCAAAAACAAATTTAGCAATCAAAGAATGATCAAATATTTTCATCCAACATCGTTGGTCGAGCATGTTTGACGGTTTAGCCACCTCTCACAATAGTGCATTAAATGGCTTTCCATGTTTGATCGAAATCAAACATGTTCATCCAAAATTTCGCATTACGAACAAATATTTAGCCACCCCAACAAACAAATCGTGCACAAACGGTAAAAAGCAACCAAATGAGCCACGTAACGTGGAAAATTTCAGCAATAATACGCAAAAATCATTTATTTTGGACTCACTTGGTCCCGTGTTTGGTCAAACATTGTTTTGCGTTTAGCCACCAAACGTTATGCTTGACAAACACGATAATGGAAGAAAATGTTTGATCTTTTAGCCGGGACTTAACAAACATATTTCATAGTACGTTAAGTTTTGACATAGCTTAAATGTCCTAGAAAAGAGAAAAAGGAAAACAATCCTGATAGTTTGGATAGGTAATCGCATGGGGCCGAGTAAATATCACTTGTGCCAGTTTTCAGAAAGTTTCTGAAATTGCCCTCATCGCGCAAAACATAAGTGATACTAATCCTTAATTTTACGAGGATTCATTGCGATTACGTGTTAATAACATAAGGGCAAACGTTTCTTTCAGTTTTTAACACTGCAGAAACACAGACGCCGAAAAACATGTGCAGTCAGCCAAGCGGAGGAAAACACTCGTTCGCTTGTAAAACAACAAACAAACAATTCAATTAGCTACTTCTTTGTGTCCAAAACGAGTAGACTGTTATTTATATCCATTCGAGACAAAATACAAGTTTCCTTCCTGAACAAAATTAACAACGATTAAACCAAATGCTAAGCTTCAATTTATTTAAGTTACCTGTGTTGTCGAGGTTTCTACCACTTGAAAATACGCATCGATCCACTATAGTAAAAACACGCATCCACAAAAATAGCAAACGGTTTGTTCAAAGAAAGAACTTCTTCCACCAAGTGTGAGCTACTCGTTCCTCCCATTAATGCCGGTGAGTTGTTAAGAACTTTCTTGGTGAGCTGCAAGATGTCGCGGTAAAGTGAACAAGCCCTGAAGCATTAAATCATTTTGTTTTTCAACCACACAATCCGGGCGCCATAGAAGTGGATCCAAAAATTGAAGAATTTCCTGCGAACAACCTTTTGCTCTTCCATTTTCCAGTTGAAAATTCACCTTCCGGAGTATCTTTTAAGTAGTTCTTGATTTTTATGCCCTTTATGCGAATTAAGAGACAGAAACTGAACTTCGAAGATGATGTTGTTTTGCTCAAAATGAAGACACCAACTGAATCTGAAATCTCGAGCCGCAGAAAGCGCGCGAAAAATTAAGCCTCGTTGTGGCTTGGGTGTCTCGTTTTGGTTAAATTAACTTGACTTGAGCCTGCGATCCAATTGAAAACCATTACCTGATCAGCGGTCAACTTAAAAAAAACAGCGGACCTCGATGAACTCTAACTTGAGCCCGCGATATGGTCACGTGATACTGGTCAGCGGAAACCTTGTTTTGACAGGTGTCAATTAGCCATGACACGGATGCCCTATATCAAAGATATACGCTTATACGCTGTAAACTAGGTGATCAGCTGGAGTATGGCCGCCATGTTGGATTATTATGATTATTATTAGGAAATTATTAATTATTGGGCGACTCCGTCGTCGTCGTCGTCGTCGTCGTCGTCGTCGTGCGTACGCGCCCACGAGCAATACCGCTAGCCATTTTTACCATGAGAAAAGCAGTTGACGGGTTTCTATAAGTATGGTGCTCCGCCGGAGCTCCGCTATAACATTTCCTCGCATCCTCCTCATCTGTAGAGACATTAACCGCATCCTCTGAAAGAAACTCCTTCTTCTTCGCATAAATATAGCGAGAATCAACATGAAAAAGTCACTAAAAACGCTTCGTCTGCTGCCATCTTTGAAAGTTACGCGCTTTTGTAATTTGAATATTTAATTTAACGGCTCAAATTCCGGGTTAAATTGCACAATGAAAACAGATGCCGCGTTTAACTAGTCAATGTCGGTCTGTAAACAAACGTAATGAACTGGAACTAAAATGTATTCCCTCACAAAAGCCTCCACTTCGTGCTAGATCCAGAGCAAACGTGAACGTACACGTGACCATCATCTAATAGGCCATTTCCGAATTACCTTTGACCTCTTTTTCAAAGCGAGTCCTTGTGCTCATCTTTGCATATGAAAATTAGTTTCCATTCACAAACAAATTTACCCCTCACGGAAGGGGATCCACCCTCCTATGTCCATAACCCCCGAAATTTTGCGACATGCGCAGAATATTTTACCTTGAAAAACTGCTGTTTCCTGAAAACGCGGGCTTCTTTCGTTACTTGTTTACGACGAAAGTTGCGAAAAAAATGTCAATGGGGCGAAGAAAATTTATCGGCAGGCAGTTTTCTTGTAAATATCAGCCGACGAAGAAAATAAAAACAGAAGAGAAAACAAACGAAAACAGTTCAAGTGTTGGTGGTCAGGTTTCAGCAACAGCAACTCCAGAAAGTGTTTTTATCAAGTTTGCAAGCGAGATTGAGAGGATCGACAAACTCTCTCGTGAATGTAAAAACGACTAACAGCAGAAAACACAGGACTGAAAAGGACAATCCAAACGCTTCGAAAAAGTATAGATAAGCGTTGGTTAAGGAAAAAATGGGTAAATCATAGTTAGTAGAGGAGTCTCCTCTACTAACTATGGGTGAATGTATAATTCAAGTCAGTTTTCTTTAATTGGCATACTTATTATCACGGCTGCTTTGAGTGGGCTTCCAAACACGGAAAATGTAAACAAACGCAAATGCAACGGATCTGTTTTTTGACGTGAAACAACTAACCCGCATCCGGCCTAGGCCTGTTTATTCATTTTCAGTGCAGATATAATGCCTTTTAAAGCTTTATAAGCTTACGGTTAAAGGTTAAGTTAAACTGGGCCACACAACGAACATTAATTGACATTTGAGTAAGACAACGTTGAATATTTAATAATGTCACGAAGAAAAGCCACGGAACTTGTGAAAATCCTTTCTACATCTACATCTACATCTACATTTATTAATCAACAACGCTTTCGCATCAAGTCGATATAAATAAAAAAAAAAAAATAATAATAATAATAATAATAATAATAAATAAATAAATATATAAAATAATAATTAAAAAGAAAACACTTATAAATTAAGTACAGTAATATATTACAATATTTCAAATGATAAAATTATTTCTCGATAAAAAATACATATATACAAATAAATAAGATAGATAATATTAAAAAAAAAAAATTAATTACAGCAATCAATTATTTCTAATAGCTGAGAAACAGTGATCTTTAAATAATGAAAAATTGGCACTAGTACGAATGCCACTTGGTAGAGAGTTCCAGTCCCTTATTGTCCTTGGATAGAAACTATAAAAATAATAATCATGATTGCAATTGGCTTGAATAAATGAATCATTAGAAAATGATCTAGTAAAACGCTGTTTAGTTAAAAAATAATTAGGTATAGGCAATGCAATCAAATTGTTAACTGCTAAATAAAATATATTCAATCGATGGGCTTTACGTCTATCCTCTAAAAGATCTAAATCTAATGACTGTAGCATTTCTGTAACGGAAGAAGTTCTGTTATAGTCTCTTTTGATAAATCTGGCTGCACGCCGCTGGACTGCTTCAATTGAATCAATCTGTTCTTGTCTGTATGGATCCCACACAGTAGTAGCATACTCCAAATTTGGTCTCACAATGGTTACATAAGCTGAACGCTTTGTTTTTTCAGAACAAGGGTAAAGGTTGCGCCTTACAAAATCAAGTGACTTATTTGCTTTGACCACAATATTTTCCACATGAGAATTCCATCTTAGGTCGTTAGATAACATAACTCCCAAATAAGGATGGTTCTTCACAGGAGACAGCTTTTGGCCATCGATGTAATAATCCATCAACACAGGTTCCTTCTTCCTTGATATCTTCATTGTATGACATTTAGTCACATTAAACTGCATTTGCCATGTCTTGCTCCAAGATACTAATTTGTCAATATCATTCTGCAAGATAACACTGTCATTCATTGTGTTGATTGATCTGTATAATAATGCATCATCAGCAAATAGTCTCAATGTACTGACTAAATTCTCATGAATGTCATTTATAAACAGTAAGAACATAAGAGGACCCAGAACTGTACCCTGTGGTACTCCTGAGGTGACCTTAGCAAAGCTAGAAGCTTCACCATCCACAACTACACGCTGAAATCTCTCTGTAAGCCACGAATTAATCCAAGCAAGTGTTTTTCCCTGAATTCCATAATAATTCAATTTTGAGAGTAATCTCTGATGGGGTACCTTGTCAAAGGCCTTGCTGAAATCAAAAATCTGTAGATCAACTTCAGATCCCTCATCCAAATTCTTTGCTAGGTCTTCAATAGTGAGCAGGAGTTGAGTTTCGCATGAATGATTCTTTCTAAAACCATGTTGTTTGGAATACAAGATGTTATTATGCTCCAAATGCTGCATAATGCTCCGATAGATGACATGCTCCATCACTTTACACAAAGTTACAGTAAGAGATACTGGTCTGTAATTATTAGGGTCTTGTTTAGCGCCTTTCTTGAAAATTGGTACAACATTAGCTTTACACCAATCTGTAGGAAGCTGACTTAAACTATAAGATTGGTTAAACAGGAAACATACTACTTCAGCAATTTCAGGAGCAGTATCCTTGATAAGTCGAGTAGGGATATCATCTGGACCATTTGCCTTTTTGCAGTCAAGGTTCTGAAGGAGCTTTTTTATTCCCTCGACATAAAAAATTATAGGATCCATACCAGCTGTACCACAAGAGGCTGTATTGGGAATAGATGATACATCTTCCTGTGTAAATACTTGTTGAAATTGAGCATTCAGAGTTTCAGCTTTACCAAGACTATCGACTTTAATTCCTGTATCACTCATTAGGGGAGGAACGCCAATCTGATCCTGTCTCTTAGCCTTTATATAAGACCAAAACTTCTTGGGTTTATCGCTAGGTTCAATATCCAGTGTTGCTGCTATAAAATCATCTTGAGCCTTGCGTAATTTCCCATTCAAGTGTTTTTGAAATTGACGATATTTCTGCTTGTCACCTGGGTTATTTGATCTCTTGTAGTTGTTATATAATCTTTTCTTCTTCCTTAGCAATCTTTTTAAATCACTTTGTACACTATTGCGGGTAGCTAGCGGGGTGAAAAACGTTAGTGCATTCTCCTTAAAAGGGGGTAAAAGAAGAAACTTTTACTTTAGAGATACTGAAAGAGACACCTTAAAACTTACTACAAAGTATGTTTAATTGACCGCTGTAAAACCGTCGTTATAATTTCGCAGCTGTTAATCCCGTGTTAATTCGGTCAGGTGAATTGTGCATCCAGACTTTGCTTTTATTTTGGACACTAAATAATGTAGCAGAGCTGAAAGAAACAAACCATTTTAGATATATGCCAACACAAAAATTCAGTTATCTCAAAGCAACATTACCCGAAGGTAAAATACACACGTGAAAAACACTTTAAATGGCACAGTATCCGACCTTGTGCGGACCGCTGTGGGGTCAGCCTATTTGATCAAAATTACCGCGAGGTACCGAGAATATTCAAGTCTTTGTCGTCCTTCTTATGTCGAGTTCAATCTAGTTTTAATTCTTCGACTTTTCATACCTTTCTCTAGTTAAATTTAAGCTTAGGTACATGTAAGATTTTGAGGTCAAGTGGACAAAACTCTTGCTGAGAAAACTGTGTATATACCTTTCCATTTGACAAAAAAACACCAATGTTCTCGACAGTAATAAAAAAAGTAACATTCACAGGTGTAAATGAAAACACAATCAATAAATAAAGTACCAACATCTAAATGTAGAACTGAAAGTTTAAGGTTCAGACTTTTCAAAATATGAATTAAATGAAATAATTTGTTTTCAAAGCCAAATGTCAATAATTTTTTTTGTGACTTTTCCCCTTGTTTTCAGTATTTGTACAGAGAAGGTTCAGTGATTTGAAGAAAGAGACAAACTTTTGAACACCACATCCTTGAAGAAAAACAACATCATCAAAAAATTAATGGGGACAAAAGCTGTTGCAACAAAACTGAAAGACCAACTCAAACAAAGAGAAGTTTTAAAGAGTTATTCCCTTGTGGATACATTTGCCCAAGGCAACAATGGAGCAAATCATAGGAGTGTAATGTTCATGGCTTGCATTAGATATTTACAACATGCATGTTGGTTATCTAACCAAAAGGCACCAATTGCATTACATTTAATTTTTAGTATTTTATTTAATTGTAGTCCCCCTACAAATCTGATTGTTTCCCCTACTACTTTGTCAGACTGGAATGTTCTTTTAGGGGAGGCAGACAAATTAATTCTGTGTAAAAGGTTTGCAAACAGCAAATATGAACCCATGGTCCCAGTTTCAGTAGGCAGAAATCACATGACTCATGCTACAAGAAAACCTGAATATCAAGATGTGTGAGAAAATGTTGTCATCAAGTCATCAAAGGACTCACTTTTATTTCATTGAAATACAGCAAATCACACACAGCCTATGTTTACTCCTAGTAGCATGAGCCCTTGATAGTTTAAGTGAATATTTGAGGATAAATTATCCTAATTAAACCAGAGATATTGTCTTTAGGTGCTGTTTTCGAAGAATTTTTGGTGTAAGATAAATGAAATGCACCTAACAAAAGTTTGGTATCAATCATTCTTTATTATGAAAGCCCAAAGGGTAATCTTAGTGACAGGAAAATTTTTAGCCCTTAATTGTAAAGTAAACTGAGGAAAAAAAGAGTTATTTAGTACAAGTGAAATTAACAAAAAAAATGGAGACAGCTTTCAAATATTCAGGCTTTAATTGTGAAGTTGATGTCAGTTGTAAATAGTAGCAGGTACCAGAAACTGGGAACAATTTTACTTGGTGTTACCAGTATTAAGAATTAAATGCTTGACAGTTAATTAACAGTATGTATTTTTTAAAGGAGCACTGTCACCGGTATTTTTGCTGTTTTTGGTTCAATTCTGCCAAAATTACTGCCTTTTTCCTGTTATCGTGCAAAAAATGCTCCTACAGAATGAGCAATATGAATTCCAATGAAATTTTAGCAGGGAGAGCTAACCATAATAATGTTTTGGTGATTTTTCAATGCATCGCTTGAAATTTTGAAAAAACTGGCAAGTTTTTTCAAATTTCAATCCATTTCCATCCTCATCATCTTAGAAGGAATACAGGAGTTTATAGTGTCAGTGCAGTACTAATGTCGTTGGCAACAAAACTAGTCCATTATTTTAAGGTTTCCATTGATGCATTGACAGTTTTAAGCCTTTTAAAGTGATGGTACAATAGCGTGACACTGCCCCTTTAAGGTGCAGGATGGTAGATTTATGCCCGTCATTGGTTTTCCTGTAGGGTCGACCCCCGGGCTAACCAGGGGGATTGAAAAATCAGTCGAGCAAACTTCAGGAATTTCCTGGGGGGTCGGGGAATCTCTGAAGACAAAGTCCCCTGGGTGAGCTGTCTTTCAGTTGAAAATCCCTGTAACATCCTTTTCAAACTTAAGAATTTCCCCACCCCTTAATCTTTGATCATAAAGCAATGTCAAGATTTTCCCCTACCCTCGGGCAAAGAATCCCATCCATCTCCTTGCATTCCCCCACATATCTCCCTGGTAGGCTCGGGGGTAGACCCACAGGGAAGCCGATGACATGTGCATTATTACCTGCTAAAGCATCAAACATAATTTAGTCCTGTACATTGACTGTCCTAAAACAAGGACAGTAATAATTATTGTGTTCTAAAAAACACAATATAAGTTAGGTCCACAGAAGACGAGCGAGGTTTCAGAGATCCCCTTGGCTTGCTGAAGTATTGAGCTGGCATTAAAAAAACAACAAACAAAATTAAAATTTAAAAAACAAATAAAGGATAGTGAAATTACATAAGCTTAAGCTGTTCATTCTGAGTTTAATTGTCTAAGAGCATGACAATAACAGTAATGATATACACTGGTAAGCCATGAAGAGCAGGTTGCAGCAAGTAGTTGATGAATCGAAATTGCCACATTGTTTGGCCTAAGTACAAAATGTGGAACCTCAGTGACCGATTTGGTTCATAAAACTAAATTCTATATACAATGCTCAAGGTTCACTGGTTTCCGATTTTTATTGTGTTTACCATTACAACAATTTCAGAAGTGTTAAGTTTAAGTATTTTGTACTGCATTATTAGTGTTAAGTACGTCATCAAGGTTTGAAAAACTCATTCCGTACCTTGCCTGCACTCTTCAGTTGTCTTCCCTCAATTCGAACAGCTCTCCAACCCAGCATGAGACGATTCTTGACGACTTCGAGCGCGCGTGAATAATAATGAAATAGCTTCACAGGGACACAACGCAGGACTCCTAAAGTTGACCCACTGACAAACTGAATGACTGATCTTAAACTTCACCGTCGCGAAATTTTTTTTAACCAGCAACGCACCGAACAGTGCGCATTCAAGTAAATAAAATAGGCACTGTATAAACTTCGGGGAAAAAAATCGAAATAGAAAACGGTAGATATTTCGATCATATACCATTCTTTAACCTTGCTTTTGACGGTGGCTGAAACTTCGCGTTTTAAAAAGATATTAAACAACAAAGTCCCCATAGCATTCTTGTTGACCTGACCGGCCATTACCCGTGTCCGTACTGCGCATGTCTCTAATTTCTGTCTTTTGACGCATCGCATTCATTCCGTGAGGGGTAAAATTAAACTCATTTTCATATGAATGGTTGTGCACCAGGCCTCGCTTTGAAAAAGGGGCCAAAGGTTATTAGGAAATGGCCTGTTCAGTCACCAGATCTCCAGACATTTTAAGACACAAAACATTTTGAGCAGTATAAATTAATAAGGTATATTTTTTTTAATTTTGAGCGGAATAAATCAATAAAGGTTGATCCATCCATCCATCCATTTTTTTTCTTTCACAGCACCAGGCTTCAGCGAGGGCCTTCAATGTCACATTTGCTATTCTTCTGTCTCCTGGGAAGACTGCGAAAGCACAATGCGTCCATTTAACTGTCCTTCAGAAGCAGATGAGGTTTGCGTCAAAGAACATCAACTACCAAGCGCCAGCAGCAACAAAACAATTTTTGCCAAACGGTGTGGCAAGGCAGAAGGGTGCACGAACAAACACCGCTTAAGAGATAACAAAACTTGCGTAGTTAAAGGGGCAGTGTCACGCTATTGTACCATCACTTTAAAAAGCTTAAAACTACCAATGCATCAGTGGAAACCTTAAAATAATGGTCTAGTTTTGTTGCCAAAGACTGTAGTACTGCATTGACACCATAAACATCTGTATTCCATGTAAGATGACGAGGATGGAAATGGATTGAAATTTCAAGCTATGCATAAGCAGGTGCGTGGTACTTGTTTACGAAAAAACATGGCATAAGTTCTAAAAATTTTCCGAACATTCGAAGGTCACAAGCCGAAGAAAGTTTAAAATGCTGCTGAAACGTGCCCCAGTCATATGTACAAACTATGAAATAATTCGAGAAGGAATGTTGTCAATTGGAAGTTGTCCAAAGTTTGTTGCTTTCCGCAATGTATGCTGGGACTTGAGAGCCGAACCGCGTGCTCGGAGGTTGTTGAGAGTCTTGAAAAGTACGAAGTTTGTTCTTGGAATAAAGCGTTCCTCTTATCCTGTTTGGAGCTTGTAACACTACTTCTACTACTACTACTACTACTACTACTACTACTACCACTACCACTACCACTACCACTACCACTACCACTACCACTACCACTACCACTACCACTACCACTACCACTACCACTACCACTACCACCACCACCACCACCACCACCACCACCACTACCACTACCACTACCACTACCACTACCACTACTACTATAACTATCACTACTACCACTACCACTACCACTACCACCACCACCACCACCACCACTACCACTACCACTACCACTACCACTACCACTACCACTACTACTACTACTACTACTACTACTACTACTACTACTACTACTACTACTACTACTACTACTACTACTACTACTACTACTACTACCACTACTACTACTACAACTACTACTACTCTACTACCTTTGACTTGGAGGCCGCCTTCGTTAACGTTAAGATAGATTATCTGTATTCAGAAACTGGAGCTTAACTGCATGTCATTGAATAAGAATAGCGTGTATTGTTTTCTGCTTCGTTCTTCAAAGAACGCCGACCGAGGTAAACAATAGTGGCCGGGTATTCATTCTACAGTTACTAGTACACCAGACGACAACACTCGAACCGATTTGGTGATAGAACTGCTTCCCTCTGGCGTGTCCAGAAAACGCTTCGTTACTAGTGTGACTTTGCCGGAGTTGACTTCCCAAATTTACCTTGTATCGATTCCTGGACGAATGAATACATAGATCTAAGATTTCGAATCTTGCGAGCACAAGGATTACAAACGTGACTTGAATACTTCTCATATTCAGCTCTCACATCGTACCACCTTAAGTCCAACTTCCTAGCAGATTAGTGCTAAAACGTCTCCCTTGCAGTCCTTCCTTTTGGACGGATCGAAATGATTTTCTGTAGAAACAAAGCTTGTTTGGTTTAAGTCAACAAATTTGACTTTGAAATTGCAATTACAAAGCCTGCATTGATCGATCGGATGCATTTGAAATTCGTCAATTCCCACATCATACGCGTGTTGCTTACGAAATATTTTGCCAAATCCAGTTTGTTTTGGACTCGGGTGCTCCAAAATTCACTTCCGTTATGGGAGGCCAAACATTTTATTGGTTAATTTTTGACAGTTGATGACAGCATTAATTCTCACAGAGTGCCCTCATGAGTGACAGTCCAAGTGGGTGGTTTTCAAAATCCAGAGGTTTGTCTGCAAGCGTCTCCTTCCCTCCTCACCCCCTCCCCACTCTTTTTTATTATTATTTTTTTATTTTTTTTTCTCTCGCCCCATTTTCGCGCAGGCAAAACATCGAAAAATCCCTTTGCTCGGTCTATCTTTGCTTGGAAACCACACGGAAACGCTTGCTACACAGGCTAAAGGAAAATTTGAATATTCTTTTCTCCACTTTAAGCTATTGCGTATCTTGTTGTGACTGCTGATCGACAAATGAGCATCTGTCTCAAGTTCCTCTCGACACCAGCTCTTTCATAATGCACCGATTTACAACTAGTAAATTTTACGTATGAAACAGTTCGTAATAGTAAGCAGTAAATTGTCGTTAAATATCCTCTAAGCAAGCAAACGAATTTAAGCGAAACAATGTGACTGATAACGTCATCCGTCCGCCAATTTTTCATCTGATTAGCACGCATCAAGCTCGACTTATTATTGTTGTTGGCAAAATCGCCGACTGATAAGTGGGCATTACTGTCTGCAACGTGTGGTCAAGCGATGGAGTTTTCTCACGCCATTTACCGTCGAGTTGCATTTCTAACAGTGATACTCCATTTAGTGTTAGGTGAGTCGTGAGTGTATCCTTGGTGCCGAGTCCATTGTAAAACCTGCCTTACTTTAGTATGGGTCGATTCATCTGTGACTCGATTTCCAACAGACGTTTGCTACCTTAAATTTATACGCAAACGCAAGCATTACCACCACTGATTCCACATTTTTGTTTTCACTTCCCTTGAACACGGAAGTTGTAACAGCCGTTGATTCAACTTAAGTGTTTTTGTTAGCAATTTTAGCTTGCAGTCCTTGGTTAGCAGCTTTCTAGCGTATTCCAGTTTGATTTATGCTGTAGTTTACTCTGATGCTATAGTTTTACGTTCCTTCCTAAAGTGGAATACTTAAGCCCACATATTATTGGTTTTAAAATAGATTTCTCTTGCCTTTGTTCAAGACGCTTGTCAAATCTCCTCGCTTACAAGATGATGTTAAGTCTTCCTAAGATTTCGGTATTTTAAGTTTTTAGTCGCATCCGTGTTGAAATATTAGAACTAAAAAAAATATGCTCTGTAATGTTGAATTGGACTTTTAAGTCACAATAGAATTTTTATATTAACTACGTTCCATGGCCTCTTCAAAAATATTCTATGCAAACAAATTGTACGTTTTTCTGCAATGCGTACATTACGGTAGGGCTTTTTTTACAACATTTTCTGAAATACAACCGCCCGCAAGCATAACCAACCTTTCATAGCTCAATTATCGCTCCGTTTCGTTTTTACACTCCAAGGTTTCACATTTTGGGGTTAGACAACGATAGTGACACAGCTTTTTTTGGTCACACGTAACATGCCCCGTATACATAGATAACTTGAAGTCGTCTACTTGTTTTAAGCGAACACATAGCTACTGGAACATTTCAGTACTTCTGAGTACTTTCAGTACTTGAAAACCGTTTTCTTACATATGACTAGGAATTGGCTTCGTGCGCACTCCATGGAAACGAATGCGAAATATTGTTGCGAGAA
>JAEMWC010000322.1:510000-515000 GCA_016490735.1 Pachyseris speciosa
CTTCAGCGAGGGCCTTCAATGTAACATTTGCTATTCTTCTGTCTCCTGGGAAGACTGCGAAAGCACAATGCGTCCATTTAACTGTCCTTCAGAAGCAGATGAGGTTTGCGTCAAAGAACATCAACTACCAAGCGCCAGCAGCAACAAAACAATTTTTGCCAAACGGTGTGGCGAGGCAGAAGGGTGCACGAACAGACACTGCTTAAGAGATAACAAAACTTGCGTAGTTAAGTGTTGTGATAGCGACTTGTGTAACGCAGCAACGACGACAAAGACACCAACCAGCCAAGAAACCTTTCCAATGGTCTTGCTAACGGCGAATGTAGTCAATATTATGTTGTACTTCTCATGAATGCATGAATTATCTAACGTTATTTCACGAATTTCACATGCATTAACATGAATTCGGTATGCATGCCAAAAGTACTCACTGTTAATATATAGCCACTCTATATAACAACCCCCACACAGCACTGCATTGCAAGAGATGTGAGTCAGGGCAACATAACTTCCTAGCGAGTGACTATTATCAAACGGCGACACAACAGACCTGGATGTCCAAGAATGTCCTATAATATCACAAAAAAGTATATATGTGTCTATGTAACCGATTTTGTTCATTAAAAAATACACAGCTCAGCTTTTTCAGAGTGATATCCACGGTCACACAATACTGTCACGCCCAAATCAGTATATACTGTCACGCCAAAATCAGTATATTGCGTCACCCACAAGCAAAAAGACAAAGCCAAATCACAGTTCACAATGAATTTAACACTCCATGGGGGGCCAGAAAAGCAGAGGCCAGAAAAGCAGGAAAAAAGGCAGTGTTCAGTAAGTCTGAGCCAGATAAACTCTTCATCGATGGCAAACTTTTTGTCTAGGTATGAGCTAAAGAGTAGGTGCTTTATATATTAATTTACACTTAGTTATATATATATTTTTTTCTTTTTATATCCTCTGACTTTGGAGTTCAAAGAGTAGCGAGAAAAAGTAGATCGGATATCGCCGGGGTTTACTGTTTAATTTCTCTACCCCTAGCTAAGTGAGAGTCCAATTCGCATGGTCGCATGCGGGAATCATTCTAGTGGCCTCTTAAAATCATTGTGTGTTTGTGGTGTTTTTTCTGTATGTGCAGCACTATCGCGCAAAATGCAAATTGCTAAGTGTTTTAGTTGGAATATTGTATTCTTTTTGCCTTGTATATTCCTTTCTATGTATGCTATGTTGGGAAACATAGGAAATTAATAGCATCAACCATTCGAGAAGTTCATTAGTATTAATTTTAAAATGCTTTCTTTAAATGTCCGAGGTATTCGCTCCCTGGAGAAAAGGAAAGCTTTGTTTATTTGGCTTCAAAAGCAAAATGCAGACATTATCTTTTTACAAGAAACATATAGCACGAAAGATGTTGAAAATGCATGGAAATGTCAGTGGAAGGGACCCATGTTTTTCGCACACGGGTCCAATCGCAGTTGTGGAGTTTTGGTACTTGTGAAAGACAATTTAGAATTTGAGATGAAGTCGGCACTAATTGATGATAAGGGACGTTTCATATTGCTTGATGCCAGAGCACAAGGTAACGATTACATTATGGGGAATGTTTACGCACCTAATAAAGTACAAGAACAGTGCTCTTTTTTCGAAAAATTACAGGAAAAAATAGACAGCATTGTTGCTGACCAAAATCAGAACATTATCATCGGAGGGGACTTCAATGTTTTCACTGACCCAGATCTTGATTGCTCCGGTGGTACGCCAAAAGAGAAAGAATCCACTAAATTTCTCAATGACATGTGTCTTAATTTTGACTTAGTTGACATCTGGAGAATCCGGAATCCGGATTGTAAGGCTTTTACCTGGAGGCAGAAAAAGCCCCTCATCCAAAGAAGACTAGATTTTTGGTTGATTAGCGATGTCTGTCAAGATGAGGTAGAGGAAGCGAATATCAAAGTGGCCATCAAAACAGATCATTCAGCAATAACTATTTCTTTCAGTACGTTAGATGAACAGATGCGAGGTCCTTCATATTGGTAATGTAACTCAAGTCTAATTGAGGATGAGAATTATGTTTTAGCGATTAATCAGAAAATACCAGAATGGCTAGAGGAATTCGAAGAGGTAACCGATAAAAGAGTATTATGGGATCTAATTAAATATCGAATCAGACAATTCACGATGAAATTTAGCAAAGAAAAGGCATATAGAAGAAGACAAAACTAACAGAGGTTGAGACATCCTTAAAACAAGCCGAGGAGTTGCTGGCAGCCGAGCCATCGGAATCTAATCTTGAAAAAATGGAAGACTTAAAAATGAAATATGATTCGCATTTTGATTATATAGCCAGAGGAGCAATAATCCGCTCCAGAGCTACTTGGTACGAAAAGGGGGAGAAAAGCAACAAGTATTTTTTGGGGTTAGAATCTCATAGAGGCAAAAAGAGCTGTATTCGAAAAATGTTCGCGAGTGATGGTACGGTCACTACAAACCCAAAAAATTTATGAAAGAGATTGAAACGTTTTACTCCGATTTGTACGCGGCAAATGAAGAATCGCTAGACGAATATCACCCATTACTTCACAGACCAGAGATACCTAAACTCTCCCCCGATATGAGTGGTCTTTGCGAAGGAAGGTTATCAGTGAAGGAATGCTTTGATTGCCTGAATTCATTCGAAAATAACAAATCACCCGGAAATGATGGCCTCACTGTTGAATTTTATAAAATGTTCTGGAACTCCTTAGGCAATTTATTGGTTGATTGTCTTAACTACTCATATGAGGTCGGCGAATTGTTAAACACTCAAAAGCAAGCTGTTATTACACTAATTGAAAAGAAAGGGAAAGATAAGCGAAAAATGGGTAATTGGCGACCTATTTCGTTAATAAATGTTGACGCTAAAATTGGCTCGAAAGCTATTGCCACAAGAATTCAGAAGGTGCTACCTGACAATACACTTCAATCAAAATGCCTATGTGAAAGGTAGAACCATTCTTGATGCAGTGAGAACTATAGATGACATTTTAGAGTACACGCAAAGGAAAGGAATTAACGGACTATTAGTGGCTATAGATTTCCAGAAGGCATTTGACTCAGTCAGTCGCAGATTTATGTTCAAGGCGCTTTCTGCTTTTAACTTTGGCCCGTCTCTCATCCATTGGGTAAAAACATTTTATAATAACATATCTAGTGCCGTTATGAATAACGGTTACACAACAACCCCCTTTCAAGTTCTTAAAGGTGTTCGTCAAGGCGATCCACTATCGCCATATTTATTTATAATTTGTTTAGAAATTTTAGCTATTGACATACGCTGTAACAAAGAGATTCAAGGAATTTTGGTGGACAAAGAAGAGATAAAATTAGAGATTTTTGCAGATGATTTGACGCTCTTTCTTAAAAACTACACTTCGCTTAATGCTTTGTTTGCCACTGTGGAAAGTTTTACTTTATGTTCTGGTCTTCAAATTAATTATGAAAAGACGGAGGCAATGTTCTTGGGAAAACAAGATCCAAAAGTAGCTCCTGCAGTATCCTCCGTTAGAAATATTTCCATTAAGAAGGCTGTTAAAATTTTAGGAGTTCATTTCACGTATAATCAAATTCTTTGGAAAAAGCTGAATTTTGAAGATATTCTGAAATCCATTCGTGAAAAGTTGCATCTTTGGAACTGGAGAAATCTAACAATTATCGGACGAATTCAAATTGTTAAGACATTTGTTATACCAATCTTTATGTATAGAGCTGGTTTAGTATGTATACATAAAGACATAATTAAAGAAGCAAATAAAATTATTTTTAATTTTATTTGGAAAGGAAAAGATAAAGTTAAACGCTCAACCCTTATAAGTGATGTGGAAAATGGTGGACTAAGAGCACCACACTTGGAATCAATCATTAAAACACAGCGAATCATGTGTTTTAAAAAGCTTGCTGACGCTCAACCAAACAGCTGGAAAACAATCCTCTTGCATTATTTAAAACCTGTAGGAGGGAAATTACTTTTAGGGTGTGGATATGATATTAAAAAACTTTCAATTAAACTACCAAAATTTTACGAGGGATGTTTTCAATTTCTCTCCGAGTATTCTGTAGCCGGGGCCGGAAATATTGAAATTTTGGATAACAACACTAGAGCCAACATAATTGTTTGGAACAACAAACACATCTGCATTGATGGAAAGTCAACTTTTCACCATGCTCTTTTCGAAAAGGGAATAATCACGCCTGAAGATCTCATAAGTGATCATAATGATTTTATTGTGATCATAATGATTTTATTGATTTGAATTTGAGGCAAATTCTCGATGCGTTACCGGTGCAATGGCAGAATTCTTTGAGGTCCTGTGGAAACAAAGGTGGAAACGCTTTTGTCCTCAACGATTTCATCAAGCTTTGGTTAAAGAACAAACAAGTGCGGCTTGATAAACTGATTTCTAAAAACATTTATGGTGTAATACGATCTAAGTATGAAACCACCCCAACTGCGCAGTCAAAATTCACTGAACATTACTCTAGTGTATACCTAGATTGGCAAGAAATATATAATTTACCTTTTAAAGTGGTCCTTGACACAAAATCAAGGGAATTCCAGTATAAAATTCTAAACAGATACCTGACAACGAATTCCTTTCTTCATAAAATTGGTTTAATAGCCTCACCTTTATGTTCATTCTGTCATGCAGAGAGCGAGTCCCTTGAGCATTTATTTATTTCATGTTCTTTTACCCAGAGTTTCTGGCTGGAGTTTATTTGTTGGTGTAAAAATATGGGTATAATCTTAGAAGAACTCTCTCAAACGGATAAGCTTTTTGGAATTTGGGATAGGGAAGATGACTTTTTAATACTCAATCAGTTATTAATTACAGCTAAACAATATATTTATGACTGTCGTAGAAATGCTGTTCGACCATCGATCCTTGAGGGTGTTCTGTACCAAGTTAACCTACGTCTATCAATTAGAATCACAGATTGCTAAATTGAACAACAAAGAGCCTAGT
>JAEMWC010000322.1:520000-525000 GCA_016490735.1 Pachyseris speciosa
ATCAGGCCATCTACATCATTTGACGATCTTAAATGGCGGAGAAGTCATGACTTTACTGGGTCTGTTTTTCTTTTGTCAATGTTTCTCACGGGCAAAATTTATCGCGCGTGATTCATTCAGAGCACTGAGATGTAAATATTTTGTATTTTGATTGCTTGTCGTTTGCTAGTAGTGAAACTCGATACATGACAGAATAATTATGGTTGCCTAGCAAGTGACCAAGAAAAAAAAATTCCCGTTGCTGTTTTTTTTCCAAAAGGGCCATGACTTCATTTGTCATTTTAATTTAAAAATTGTAATGTATCGGCTTTTATTTTCAGTTAAGTCGTTATAATATTTTGTAATGCAATTTATATAAGTTTGTCGCAATCTATCCTCTGCGTTCACGAGTTGCTCCACAGGAGCCCTTTTATTTATAACGCAACGCATGTAAATATTGGATCACTCCGGCAACTTTCTTTCTCTAACAGCATTTGAAAATAAATATGGCTTTCAGGTGCGACCACTATTCCGCTTCTTTGGAGTTATTTCCGCAGTGAACAGTCTACGTAGATCAAACACAAGGACCCAGACTAAACATGAAAGTTTCTTGCTAAAAATTACTGCAAACCCAAAAACTTTCCCAACTCGCTTACCAGAAGCTTGTTTGCAATAAAAGCAAGCAGCCAATTTCACTGATGCCAGGAAAAATGGAAGAAGGATGTAATGACATTCTCGAAAGATTCTTTTAACTGGAAAATGGCTCATCAAACACCGTCCCTTTAAGTGCACCAAGAACTCTAAGTTATTTATTTTAATTTCAAATTTCTACATCGTCGTTTAGCAACTAATAGTTTTTAGCAAAAAATAGGAATAAAAGACAATGACAAATGCACTTTTTTGTCATAACGAAAGAGAATCCTAAATACACCTTTTCTGGGAATGTGAAATCTGTTTGGGCTGATATTTCCACGTGGATAAAATCTTGTCAAATTCCCTTACAAAGTCACAATTAACTATAGAGACAGCCTTGGGTCTGAGGCCAGATAGCTCGAATTACAAACTCCAAATATATTTCTTATGCCTAACTGTATTTTTTCTGGCTATGCCAATCAAAAGGACAAGAACCCAAAATACTAAGCTTTTTACGTTTTATAAAGCAAAGCTATGAAATAGAAAAGAGAGGTAAAACAACACTAAAGAAATGGAATCTCTTTCTGCCCAACCTACAACTTGAAACGTAAGTCTCCATGGCATGTAATTTCTTTTTTTTTCCGCTTTATGACTCTGTGTTTTGAGCTGGCGGCACTTACCACAGTTTTTCTTGTACTGTATGTAGCGTAAGTAATTTAATGTATAGCGAGCAACCTATTGTAAGTATTTATTGTTTTTGTAACGTAAGGCAAATAATGTTAATAATTAAGTGACAATCTTTTTGTGAGTCTAAAAACCCAACCAAAAATGATATCTAGTCTTGTCAGTAAATTTAGTATTATAAGTAACGTGCTAGTGTTGTTAGTAACGTTAGTATTGTTACTAATTGTTTATTTAGAGCGCTTTTCAATTGAGAACCAAAGCAATTACTCTGACCAATCACAACAGAAGTAAGCAGTGCAATGAGCCAATCAGAATACGAAGCAATTACATGTAGCCGGCGTAAAGCACGGGAAAATACGCGCGTGCAAGTCGCGATTGGTTTTGGTTTTGCTTCTTATTGGTTGAGAAAGTGGCGCGAGTTTTCCTAGCCAATCACAGAGCAAAGCAATGCAAAACCAAAGCAAAACCATAATTACTTTCGATACTCAATTGAAAACCGCTCTAATTAGCCAGTTATGTTTTGTATTGTGAGCAATGTCTGTGTCTTTAAATTTAAAAAAAAATTACAAGAAACCAAAAAAAAAACAAAAAAAAAACAAAACAAAACAAAACAAAACAAAAAAACGCATGTAAATAAAAATTTCGTCGCTTATAGTCACGGCTTTCGCGATCAATTTGCTCAGTTGACTTTCTTGCTTTATACATCGGAAACTGTATTGGTTTTGTGACTTTCGTTGACCCGATGCGGCCCTTGCCAGCCCAATCCGATCCCATCCGATCCAAAACAAGCTTTGTTAACGGCCATTCCCATTCCATGGGAAACACATTCAGTGGCACCCAACAAGCCAAATCAACCAAAAGCTGTAGAAAGGCATTTTAAAGTTCCTTATGGTGTTTGAAGTCTGTTTAAAGTGATTTTTTCGTTGGCTAGAAGAATTTTATCTATTCGGATTCCTTAGCTGAAATCTTCCTTTGAGAAAATGCTAGCTGAAATTAAATGAACTTTTCACGAACTTTCTAGAAAACTATTTTCTTTCCGAAAATGGCAGCTGACATTTTTGACTGCCAAAATCAGCAAATAAGACCTTCCCCAAAACTTCTGGGCTATGATTTCCTCATTGCGCGAATCTTTTAGGCCACGTTTCAGCTGCGAAAATCCGAGTGCACTCTTTAATCGACGCCGAAAGCCTAAGGCCAACTACCTTCCACCGAACAGATATCTACCGAAAGTTGTACTAGTTGTCGTTGGGTACTCCTGACGCATTCACGAAAGCTATGCCTGGTTATCCTGATAAGCTTGTAGTTAGTAGTCCGGCAAATATTCGAAGCTTAAGTGAAAGGCAATCTCGACAGTGTTTACACTTAAAGCAAATCAACGTTTACAGACAAAGAGACAGAGAACCATCGAGGGTACCATCTATAGTTTTATAATCGGTCAGTATAAAATGCAGACTGCAGACTGGGTATAAAACGGAGACTGAGACCAAAACTCTCTTCGTGAAATATGATGTGACGTATTTTCAATTTTTTACTTATACTTCTCGTCTTTCCGAGAACACTCCCGCAAAATTGACATTATTAATTCTTTTCGAAAAGCGTCAATACAATACAATACCATACAATACATACTTATCCTCTCCCCGTCGGGGCTTTTCAGGGATAGTTTACATCACTGGCCGGGGGACTTGACCAGACTGCCTGTGCAGTTTACAATTAATGAAGTAACTAATGAGTGCCCCCGTAAGGTAGCGTCAACCTCGGAAAAGGCAAGGTAGGTAGCATAAGGTAGTGTCAACCTTGAAATTATTGACATGATTGAAACGGAGCATACGCTTTTAAGCGGAATTGAAAGCCTTTTTGCTTCTCGCTCCCTTCATGAAAATCAACTGCAATGTCGTAGATTCATATGCTCATCGAGCACCTATTTTTTTTTTCGCGGCGGAAGGAACTGAAAACAAAATTTTTTTCCTTCCTCTCTCCGCGAAAAAAAAAATTCGCCTGATCGCAGGTTACGCATGATCATCAGGCTCTACATACTTGCCAAAAAATTCGGACCATTTTAATTTCGGACAAAATAAAACCGTCCGAAATTTTACGAGTCCGAAATTTTTACAGTACAGTGTAAAACTTTTAAGTACCGTTCTTGAGCGACGCCATCACATGTATTCGATACGCGAGGCGGCATGTAGTTAAACATAGAACGCTGGAACGCTGGAACGCCGGAATGCCGGAATGCCGGAATACTTAAACCCGGAACGGTGTGTTATTGCACGAAATGAAGAATTATGATAAGGATGATAACACATGGCTTCTCTGTTCATTAAAAATGTGTAGTTTGTGGTTCAATTTAGCGGCCTTTATACCCTCCTGAGCAATTCAATTTTTAAAACAACCGTCGGAAGAAACATAGCAACTAACCAGAAGTGAAGGCCCATGCAGAACTCTTGCCTATGAATAAATGCATGAGCCAAATTTTGGGGGTAGGTAAAGCATTTTCAAGCTTCAAATCTCTGAATTTTAAGCGTCGATTCCGCTGAAATTTGACAGAGATCTTGGTGGATTACGGCATTAATAATAATATAATAATAATAATAATAATAATAATAATAATAATAATAATAATAATAATATCAAGTAAATGGAACAAACGCTCCTCTAGTGCCTTAGAACCATGGTTTGGTTCTGGCCCTAGAAGGTAAATGTGGACAAGTAAAGTGAAAAAAAATATAATAATAATAATAATAATAATAATAATAATAATAATAATAATAATAATAATAATAATAATAATAACAATAATAATAATTATTTGTTCGACGCCCCAGGTTGGCTGGATAGGGATCCATATGGCATCCATACGTTTTCACTGTCATAATAATCTTTATTTATATAGCGTTATTTCTACTAAGAAACCAATAACGCTTTACAATGATAATACATATGAAATATATATGGTAATAATACATGAAAATAATAGATAATAGACATCAAGATTGTCGTTTTATAGGCGGATCGCTATTTACGGTCAGTATTATAGGCAAAAAGGAAATGTAATAAAGTTACGGGAAGTGGGTGAGCAGGGTACGGGAAGCGAGAGGTTCTGACCCCCTTGTACACTTCTTTAATGCAGCAATGAAACAAAACAGTTAGTGGAAATATTATTTCTTTGCCAAAAGAAAGTCTCTCAGAGTAGGGGGAGGGGCACCCTTCCCCTCTCGTGTCCCGACAGGGGGAGGGGAAATGGACCCCTCCCCTCTCGTGTCCCCGCGGCTCAAATAAATAATATTCATTTACAAACAGTCAATTTTTCATCACGCACAGGTTTATTACGAACCAACAGTATCACCAGCTCCCAGTTGGCTTACTTAGCTCGGTTGGTAGAGTAATGCACCGGTATCATAGAGGTCACGGATTCAACTCCCGTACAGGCCTGAAGTTTTAAGGCTTTATTTTCACTACTACTGATTTAAGTAGTGTTCATAATTGCAATGGTCACTCTCATCTTCATTCTTTAATCCAAAGTTCATATATTCACAGTCAAAATTCGAAAGATATAGCACTGTGTTTTCTCGAGGGTGACATTTCGTATTGCTTTAGTATGTGGACGGACGTGCAATGACGTCAAGACCAAAACCAAAATTAGGTTATGTTACCTTATTTTCGTCCCTATGGTGCGCGCGCAGGGCTCCGCTATAAGTGTTTGT
>JAEMWC010000322.1:530000-537500 GCA_016490735.1 Pachyseris speciosa
TTCTCTTGCGCGAGAAAGGGACAATCCCGCACTAGATGGTCGAAGGACTTGCAACGGGTACATTGCTTTGGATGGAGGCGAAGGGCAGAAGCGTCGAGGATGGTTGTATACAAGGTTGTATCCAAGACGTCAAGGCGAGCTTGAGTATCCTTGCGTGAGGCCGCGTGGACGCGCGTTTGCACATCAAACAAGTACACGGAGGGCCAACGAAACTTTCTGTTGGCAAACTGTATCTGTTCCCGGTAGGATGCCAGTTCCAGGTAACGCTCGGGCCGTGCAGAAACAATTTCCATCTCGTACTTCGTCCACACTTGCAGCCAGACATCAAACGAGTCAACGAGACGCTTGCGTGGAGGCCTCGCAATAGGGATTAGGTCGCATTCCCGGCGGAGATTTCATCCATTCGTTTTTTCATCGTCGTCTGTTCGTTCGTGAGGCCTTCCAACTGCAGGGACAGATTCCGCATCGCGTCAAGAAGCTGCTGCGATGCAAGTTGCTTTTGCGGGTCGCTCGCGGCCGAAGGCGAAGAAACAGATTCTCCCTTGCATGGCGGTAACTCCTCGCCTTCTGATAATTCGTTGTCCAGAATCTCGTTCTTAACTGGCGGCCCAGCTCAGTGCTTGCTCGGGGCAGCGAAGGCATGGTTCTGTTTCGGCGTCTTGTAGCCGGGGCAAAGAGATTTGCGCTTAGCAGGCATAATAAACGCGGGAAATACAACAACTCACGGAGCGAAGGAACCGAACAATACGATACACGAGGTTACAAAATGAAATGCGATCCCTAGCTATGTACAATACATGCTCACCATTAACTTGTATTAACTATTAATACCACATAACAAGAAAATAAGCCCAATTGAAAGAGCAATATTCGCACGTCCGTCGGCCATGACTCAGGTTTCTTTCGATCAAGACTCGGCTGTAATGAACATTGATAAGAATGCCAACTGGCCGGAGGCAAACCAGTCAGCTATTTACAAGGATGAGCGAGGAGTTGAACCAGGGACAACCCAGAACAACACCAGCTAGCAGCCAGAGCGGGATTTGAACCCGGGGTGAACGCATTGAAATCCAGCGCCCCAAACCACTCGGCCATCCTGCCTCCTCCTAATGTATATTGACCACCGTACAGGGATTTTTGAGCCCCTGTACGGTGATCAATTTACATTATCAACTCCTTTGATAAACGAAATTTTTGTGTTTCACTCCCCCACCGACGCAGCACCACAGTTTCTTTAGAAACTAATCCCCTTAAAACAAAATGTAGTCGCTTAGATTCGAACGGAGCCCATACTAGATACATCTAATAATCGACGTACGACTCAAAATGTTTTTAAAGACCAGTGTTGCGTAATCGAGTCCCGTTGTCACTGGTTCGTTAACATCTTATAGTCGTACTTTGAGTTTTTGTCACTAGCTCGTTAGTTATTCCAGCTTGTGTCGTATCCAACCTCGAATCCAGGCTCTCCCTCTCTCTCTCTCTCTCTCTCTCTCTCTCTCTCTCTCTCTCTCTCTCTCTCTCTCTCTCTCTCTCTCTCTCTCTCTCTCTCTCAAAAAGAGACCCTGATTGGACCTGATCACGTGACGAGTAAAAACAACAATACCGCAGGGAGGGTGGGTCATACCTTGTTTCAGGAAGACGAAGAAGTGTATTACCTCACATAAAATATTTAAGATCTGAAAATACATTAAGCGTGACTCCCTAGTTGCTGAGGAACATTACTTGAACGTAAAATGCATGACTTTCGACTCCTGGCCGGGCCGGGTTGTTCGAAAGCCGATTAACCCTTATTAATTATCCAAGGAGTTTATTGATCTATCCACAAAAGTTGTTCAACGCTAGTATTTTGCAAAATGTTAGATTAGAGGGACGTCAATCCTGAAGAGTAAAAGGCAGCAAAAGAAACTTTCATCCAAAACTTAAAAACTGCAACCAAAGTTTATGCTAATCCTTGATTAAGTTGATCGAACAACTGGGCCCATGAACGTTTTCAGGATGCTCGTGAAGCAGGCCAGAAACTGGAGTTGGCTTTGTAGCTGTATATACTTTGTCATCACTCTTTCACATATGCGGCGCCAAAACTTTGGAACGCTCTTCCTTTGGGCATTAGGTCTGATCATGAAGGCACTACTGCTGGCTTTAAGGCCAAACTTAAGACATATTTATTTCCTGAGGCGTTTCCGTAGTCGACTACATTGTTTTTTACTTATTTAGTCGCTGTGATTTTAACTCATCTTAATAGTGGTTATCTTAGCTTTTAGATTATTTAAATCTGCGAATTTTAACTTTCATATGTAAATTTGATACTTTTTCGGGTTAGATCTTAATTTTTAATTGTAATGCACATTTGAGCATACCATAGGAAATTTGCGCACTAGAAATGCTGTATGACTATTCAGAGATCATCATCATCATCATCATCATCATCATCGTCATTATCATTATCATGATCATTATCATTATCATTATCATTATCATTATCATTTAACCAATCAGAGTGCGCGAAAAGCACTATTCACTTGTGTGGTATATACTAATTATTTGTTTAGTTATTTATGAGTTCACTCAGCTCTAACCTACCTCTTGCATCTATTTAGGCATTGTCTTTGTTTACTTCAACCTTTGATAACACTGAAAACATCTTGGTATGTAATTCTCACACCGCTGACCTATGACGTATAAGGCCCTGGCTTTGGTTTTTCATTGTACCTTCCACTAGTTTGTGCCACTGGTTGTTAATAAATTAAATAAATTAATGCCATAAATTAAATTAATAAAATGCACATCGCTCCGTGGTCACGTGTTTCAGTTGTAAAGCGTAGATATCGTATCATCAAGTTGTAATGTGAGCTGAGGAACACAAAGTTAAGGCCAAACAGGAGAAAGGCAAAGTTTATCCAAAATCCAAATCTTTAATACAAATTCTTTCACTAGATGAACACGAATGATAAAAATTCGTGATAACTTAGGTCACTCAGTTGTGTTTTTTTTAGCGTGAATTTCCTTCGGCATCTACCCCGTTTATACCATTGAGTAAACACATTTGATTTAATCGTTTTTAACCTCTGGTTTCAACTGACAAATTTAACTCAGTGTTTCGCGTATATTTTGATCTTCAGCAAAGGAAATTGATTTCATTCCACGTATTGAACGGTTTTTGCAAACTTATTTTTGTTTTGAATCAAAGAGTTTCGGGAAAAGTAAGTTTTTAACGGACTTTTAGAGCGCGTGTATTTCCGATCATTTCAACACAAAATACTGAGTCTTTTCATGCTTAGTCAGCTTACTCTTTTATCAAACTCTAATCTTTTGAGCGGCTTCCTTAACACTTCAAGTTAACCCTCTCTCTCGGAGAAACCTTCTTACCAATAGTTTTTGCTTGTCGGACAAAATATTTTTCGCGTCATCATCATTTCATTCCGTAGAAAACTGCGGCTTTCGTACAATCGCATTTACTTCCTTCATTTAAAAATTTTGGTGTTAGTTTTCTGTATTTCGCGTTATTTTTCCCTTGGCATCGCGTGAATTGAAGACAAGTGCTGATTACCTAAACTTAGGTATTGCTGAAACGAATTTTAACCACACAACAATATATCGCTAAGTAATGCAATCACAACATGACAAAACAAAGGAGGATATTCTGGCTTCGACGAAGCAAAACTACGTAGACAGACTAAAGGAATGGGAACTGACTAATATCTCATGATCTTGTTCGGAAAACTCAGGAAAGCCAAACCGAATCGGCTGAGTAGATATCCTACACCAAACGTATCTTTGGCCGTTAATTCAATCGCACACAACCAATTACGACTAATTAAACGATGAAAACCATTGAAACTAAAGGTGCTGGTTGTTGCAGATTAGCCGTCCTTGCTAACTTAAAATACTTTAAAAATTGCATCATTTTTTCGATAGCCGTAAATAGCATCAACATATGGGCAATATTTGTCCTAAGACGCGCAGAATATTTTACAATCACAGCATGTGGCATGTAGCAGACTGCCAAATATATAAAAACGCAATTTTATCTTCTTTCGCCAGATATAGGCATTGAAACTAAAGGTGCTGGTTGTTGCAGATTAGCCGTCCTTGCTAACTTAAAATACTTAAAAAATCGCATCATTTTTTCGATGGCCGTAAATAGCATCAACATATGGGCAATATTTGTCCTAAGACGCGCAGAATATTTTACAATCACAGCATGTGGCATGTAGCAGACTGCCAAATATATAAAAACGCAATTTTATCTTCTTTCGCCAGATATAGGCCATACACTGCAATTTGTTATCAAAGAAGTGGATGTGATTTACGAATTATCTCCAGTTGTTGACGTCTTTACACGGCGCGCGAAGAGAAAATATTGGATGTTTGTTTACAATGACATGCTCTCGCCAATAAGCGTTGAAGAAAACCTGAAGGGATGTCACCGATATTAAATCAGTTGTTCTATATTTGGACCTTCTTGGAATAATTGTCTTTGTTAAAGTAGTCCACTTGAAGAGTAAAAAACGATGAAACGAAAATACAGGAAATGATTAGTGAGAATCCATAAGAATCGATCACGACATTCCTAGGCCAATTCCAAGCCATAGCCATGAACCCGGACACTGGTAAAAGCTTTATTCGAAGCTTCTACAAAAACAGACTAAAACACAGGACCGCAAGGTCGTCACGGATAAAAGTGATATTGAAAACAGCAATCGTTGAGCCAAGATCCTATAACATCACAAGATAAATTAAGCTAAGGTCTCACAATTGAGATTTGGAGCTACTATCGGCCGGTAATCTTTCCTCTCCAATATCGATTCAGCCCGATGTTTCTCACGCGTGTAGGCCCAATCAAAATACCAGCATATAAGAAGCTTCTTGGCTTTACTTAATCATTACTGCTTTCGAATTTGCAGAGTGAGGTGCTGTTCAGCGAGCATTTACCTCAAGCCTTAGCGAAAGCAGATAGAGAAGAACTGCTTCCAAATTCAAGGGTGCCACCATGAACAATTCAACCGTCCTCAACGCCTCGTCCGAGCCTCTACAGCCAGGTGCAGGCTCCATTTTTGAACCAACATTCCAGTACACTGTCGCCACTTGTTACATCCTGATCGCAGTGGTGGCAGCTGTTGGAAACGCAATGGTCTGTTACGCGATACTCGCTAACAGAACCCTTCGGAACGATCCAACAAACCTCTTCCTTCTGTCCTTAGCAGTCTCGGATTTTTTCACGGCAACACTGTCGATGCCATTTGACGTAGAGTTTTTATTACTTCAAGGCGTTTGGAGACACGGCAAGGTAATGTGCATAACATGGTTCACGATTTTCCTCATAACTGTGCCTACTTCGATTCTGGCCTTATTAGCCATCAGCGTTGACCGCTTTATGAGTCTCAATGATCCTCTGCGACGCTTTCGCCGCACAGAGTTTATGACCCAAGCAATTTCGTTAGTTGTTATCGGCATCATCTGGATCTACAGCGTCATCTGGGCCCTTCTTCCCCTCATGGGGTGGCAAATTAAAGATCGAGAGCCAATTTACCAAGGATTTTGCATGATCCCGTTTACCAAACTGTATTCCACGCTGAACTCCATTTTGAACTTCATCGCGCCTCTTACGCTGAGCTGTGTGTTTTTCATCTTGGCGTTTGTCATCGCGTACACGTCCCAAAGAAACAGAGGCATACGCAGAATCAGCACCTACCGCTCTTCAAAACAGCCCTCTCAGAATGAAGAAAAAGAAACAAAGTTCTTCGTGAAAAACCTAAAAGCAACTAAGACAACTTTGATGTTTTTGGCGGCGTTTTTCTTCTGTTGGCAGCCTTACACGTATTTCAGCATTGTCTCCAATCTCTACGGCGGGGAACACTGGAATCCGTATCCGTGGGAACTTAACTCGGTGCTGCTGATGTTTGGTTACCTTAACTCGGCGCTCAATCCATTTCTGTTCGCATTCCGTAACAAGCGTTTCATATCTACTTATATAAAGTTATTCCGCTCTCTCAAACCTTCCGCGGATTCGAAGTCGACAATACGCCGCCGTTCCACTATTTCTCAGACTTTTTCCTCCGAGATTCCGGGAACGGATAGCAGAGAGATACGTCTACAGACGATAAGGAGCAAACGGGCGACCCCAGACGCTCCAAGAAAACACGGTACTGAATCAACTCTAACCTGAGAAACATTGACAAGTAATATTCACCTACTTAGCCCCATCTCAGGAACTCAGCATAGCTCTCAATACAACATTGAGGTCTTCCAAGAGGTGGTCTGCAGGGGTACTTACCATTTACACGGTAAATACGGAAATTCTGGTTGGAAAATGAAATGGTACGTACCTCTCCATTTGGAACGTTTCAGAAATGATAGGCCATCGACTTAATCAATGCACGTTTCCTTTTCTTTATTAGCTTTCCAATTAATACTGGTACATGTTGTGATTTGTCCATTTTTCCTTTGGACGATCTGCAACAATGAATGTTTTCACATAAAATTTCCACCCGGATGGAACGTGTAAATGGTAAGCGCCCCATGCAGATGTCGCCTTGTCGCTTGTTTACGAGACTGTCTTTCGTTTGTTTCGTTAGGGGCAAATGTCGCTGTCGCAAGGAAAGCAATGAGGAATGTACAGTGAATTGTCGCTGTCGCAAACTGTCGCCCGTTTTCTGCCAATTTCTGTCGGTTGTCGATGTTTTGGAAGAAGATAGTCGCCTGTTTTCGGAGCCATGTCGCTTGTCGCTTCTACTCCTTGGAAGGCCTTGGTAACTGTGTGTTGGAATGTATTCCAAGTGCAGAATGAACGCTGGGATATTCTTGATTCGTGTTTCCAAGGACTTCCATGAAGCAGCATAAGGCGTAAAATCCAACCTTAAACCAAATATTTTATTCCACTTGCCAAAAGTGAATTTAAAAGGTTATTTTGTGACGAAAGGTTAAATTAGATTGAAACTGTTGGCAAGAAAACCATCTCTTCAAAGTAACCATTGATTATTTAAATTTTTATCTCTTGAGATGTCTTTAATCATGTATCTGTATAAGGTCTAAAAACAGGCGCTGTTGCATCCAATTTTCAAGTATCTTTACATTTCATGTTTTATTGAGTTTCCAGCCGGAACGTAACACGAAAAATGCAAGTAGCGAATGTAATGCTTGAAAGAAAAGACTAGTTAGCCTTTGCCTCTTAATTCTTTTTCTGAAGAGGATTTTTAGTTTTGGGATTTTGGAAGGCTCTTTACTTGTACCGAAATTTCTGCACTGGGAGTCCAAGGCATACTGCCGTTTGTAACTGATATGTTTCAATCAAGAAGAAGTGTGTAAAATAGGGTTTGGAAGAATAGCTACACTGACTTTAGCTATAGTTAGTTTCACCTGAATTGCCTCTAAATAAAACTGTGTAGAACAGAGATTTCCATGAAATATATAAGAGATTTCCATGAAATATATAAGACTTTGTAACCTTGCATTCAATGTAAAAACATTATCAATGTTTTAGCCATGCCGTTTCTCGCCCAA
>JAEMWC010000322.1:542500-550000 GCA_016490735.1 Pachyseris speciosa
GAACTGTTTTCCCGCTTTATACAATAGCAAAAGGTTGTCTGTCACTAAAGCTGAGAAAAATGGCCTTCAATAACTTGAATAACCCAAGGCAAATGTTTCCAACTCAAAATCGAGGTAAGTCTATTGAGGAATCGAAAGAGGGGATATTCCATAACCGCCGTGCCGACGCTCTTTGCAATGATCAAATCATGAAAAAAGCTTAAGTCTTAAGCCAAATTTTATTCTTTTTTCCGTTGTTGAAGGTGAAACTGTGCCAGTCCGACTCTATATAAATGGATCGATAACATTTACATTTATCATCGTCAAAATTGGTTGTATCAGTAAGCTTATATAGTTTTTCTCTTTCTCTCATCTTACTCAGCTCGTCGTTTAAGCTGAAGCTTATTTGCTAATTTTGCATATCCGATCTAAACAAGAGATATTTTCCATCCTATTAGCGTTCTAATATTTTTGAACCCCGAATCGGTCATCCTTCTAGACTAAGTTAAACCAAAATGACTGATATTAGTCGTAGCTTTTTTCCGTGTCAGCCTTGTGTTTTTATAAGTCAAAGCGATAACCTTTTGTGAGATATCTACTTTGAATCATTCAAATGAAGTTAAAATTAGTCGTAAGAAACCATTTGTGGATGGACTGATGAGATACTGTATGGAATTGTTTTCCTTATCTCCACCTTGTAAATAATTTAATAATAACTTGAGTACTTTAATATCAGTGAAATTACTTCACTTCACTTCACTTCAGTTTTATTGTACAGTACCACTCTAAACTATCGCCCCATTTACCGTGACTTTGCCTCGGTGGATTTGCAGCTCTGTGCCTCAGTTCCACCGAGGCAAAACCTCGTCTAACCAATTCAAAAACCTCGGTTTTGCCTCGGTTTTTTGCAGTGACTTATGCCGCAGTAGACTCGTGGTAATGAAAGGATGCGGCAGAACTGAATAGGCTATTTTATGCTTTGTCTTACGGTCTTTTCATAGCGACAAAGAGCAAACTTTCACAGTGAGGTGTCGAAAATTTTACACACACAGGTCATAGTTCATTGTTTGAAGAAATTCAAAGTGGGCAATTGGACGAACACTTACGTAGTTTAGCTAAGGAAAGGAAGGACAAGTGAAACATGTGTGTTTGGGAACATAATATTTTAAAGCAGTAATAAACTTGTGCAGAAAAACGTTTTCATTTAAGCTTAAGTCTTATACTTTGGTTCATTACAGAGGGATTTGATTCCGACGATTCGGTGGCATCAAACATGAATAAAATATTTACATGCTTTTAGACTTATTTTTCAATCAACAAATGAAAAAAATCTAAAACGAGTTTATAACTTTTGCTAATTTTCTTGGTGTAATGTTAACGCTATATGAACAGCTTCAAAAGCGGAAACTTGATTGTGAACGTGTTGTCGAATACTGCGTTAATTATCTCTGTCACTGGGCTCCCTCGCTAGCTCACAGGTAAACAGTCGGGATACATAAAATTTTAGTGAACGGAAAATAACGAATTACGAGGAACACAAACAAGCAATTGCACACTAAATGCTTACATTTAAAACAGCCACATATCACTTTATTAAAGGACACAGATACCATGATCTGTTTGCTGGATGAATCGAGAGTTCACGCCAAAAATTTGCATACCTTGAAACAAGATATTTACGTATTTGCATATGGTAATGCAACGCGCATTTTGCGGTTCGAAATTATTTTGCTCGATGTGTAGCTGCTCAGAACAAAGACGAAATAAACTAGCTATATTTTTTAGAGACTGTCGAAGATCCAAAATCTTTTGACCTTGAAAATCATCGGAGGCATATTTCATGGGAGATGATTATCGTACTTCTCATTGCGTGATACGGTTTGTCGAAAGGAACCCTTGCACCATGATAAATTTGTTACCCAAGCATCTGGTTGAGTCAAAACGTAAAAGTTAGAGAATGAAAGCAAAGCCTTTTTTTACACAGCAACCATGAAAAGGCTTCTAGCACATGAGGATTCCCACAATGGCCGTCTGGATCTTTCTCACTTTGCCATCTCAACGCACGTGGAAATGCTATTCTTATCAGATAATTCATAAAACACTGATTGTTGTTACTCTTGCAAAACTTCACACTCAGTAATCAACTGTAGTTGTAATAGTGATTGTCTTGTAAATTAAAGCAAACTAACGAAACAAGTTTTCAAATCATCACTTTATCATGGAAGAATGCGGATAAAGAGCAACATTTTATTTTAAGTTTCCTATGAGAAACTTTGAAAGTTAGTGTGATTCAAACTAAGAGATGTTTTATTTTTTAAATCAGACACTTTCAGATTTACATGGAATGACTCTCGTCGCTCGGCTTTCTGCAAAGTAAAAACTTCTATTTGTTTTCATAGTGTTTTGTTCGCTGAGTACAATGTGAGACAAAATTTTAACAATACATTCACAATAGTAATTAGTTACTATAATCTTTTACCAAGGCATTACCGTGGCAAATTCACTGCGGCTTTCGGTTGCTTTCGGTATTGTTGTGGTTTCGGTTTCGGTGATTCCCGTGGTGGATTCGCGGCAAACAACATCAGCAAAGACAAGGTTTTACCATGTGCTACAATGGGGCGATAGTTTAGAGCGGTACTGTAATTATAATAATAATAATAATAATAATAATAATAATATAATAATAATAATAATAATATATCACATTTATATTGCGCATTTTCTATACAATATTCAAATGCGCATTACAACACTGGCCGGGGGACTTTGCCAGACTGCTTATAACGCAGTTTACAATTAATGAAGTTGAGTTATGAGTGCCCCCGTAATGTCAATATCAAATTAAGACAGACACTAGGGGTGGTCACTGCCAGAGTTTTGTTACGTCCCTAGTGGTTCTTTTACGTCCCACAGAATCAGAGAATTATGAAGAGTTGTGAGACGGGGCCTACAGTTTATCGTCCTTATCCGAGAAGACTAGAAAGTCTAACCGTTTGTAGATGTCATTACAAAGGCAGCACTTTCTCCTCATTTATTTAAAGACCCTGAGTGTTGGTCCGGCCGGGGTTTGAACCCGCGACCTCCCGAACGGTAGTCCGGTGCTCTACCACTGAGCTAACTGGTCAACTGATAATTAACCTTGCAGATATATTTTGCACAGTGACAGCGGTACCAACACTGAATTTTTGGGAAATCAGTGAGGAAGAATGTTACAATTTGTTTGTCTCAATGACAGTTCCTTTTTGAACTGACAGTAGAACCTACACTGTAGATTTAACAACCTTCTACATGTATATGATAAAGTCCTCGGTATAATAATAATAATAATAATAATAATAATAATAATAATAATAATAATAATAATAATAATAATAATAATAATAGTGATTTATTAGTAGTACTTCCACGAGGTGGCTCTTCACCTACTAATTACAAATCTCAAATCAAATCAAATTAAATCAAATGTTGGTTTTTGAAGAGAGTGCAAAACCGGACTACCCGGAGAAAAACCTCTCGGAGCAGAGTAGAGAACCAACAAACTCAGCCCACATATAACGCCGAGTCAGGGAATCACCACTGCGCCAACCCTGCTCCCCTGTATACCAAATGATATTCTTCAGCCCAAATACAAAATCTACCCCAATATACATGTAATGAATAAATGTCTATGTTGTGGTTCAATTTTATCCTTGGTTTAAATGTTTTTATTCCTTTTTATTTGGATAATTATGGTAATATAAAATTATAATAAATAGTATAAAACAGTTAAAGGGAGAATAAATTAAACCAAAGATAAAATTGAACCACAAAATCAATACATGTACATGACAAAAGATGAATGCGGAACAGCAACAGCGATGACAAGAGAACAACTCAGTCTTCAGCTGTACAGTACTGTTTTTCTGTGCTGTTGCTATGTACAGTGTCCTGGAGCTTCATACAGACATTAAAGCTCAAGTATTATTTAATCGTTCACATCCACAAAATGCTGGTTAGTGCAACTAACACTGTTACAAAACAAAATTTACTGTTACAAAAATTATGGTTTTGTAATGGTATGATTCATGGTTCATTTATTTCACACTATTTACTATAGATAAAATTAACATAGAAAGAAAAGTATAGTCACAACAGATGATTACAAGATAAAATAATTACAGTAAGGGTTATAAAATGTGTGTGGTGGTCAAAGTAGCGAAGGCTTTCCATCACCTACTTTAAAGTAAACGAAGAAATGACACTGAGCTTTACTGGTGACTGGTGTTACAATGTACGTTGCACTACCCAGACATTTTGGTTGTATTTCAACAAAATTAATTATAACAAGGTTTTTGATATAACAAACCCTTGATATTATAACAGACCAGTTTTCCCAGTCCCTTGGCATGTCGAGGTTCTACTGTATTACTTTTTTTGCCTTTTTTTAAATGTAACACTGTGGTTGAGTGGTTAGGTTGCTGGACTGGGGCCCAGAGGTCCTGGGCACAAGTCTTACTCTGACCACTAGCTAGATTTGTTTTGCAGTAGTCCAACCTTCAGGTCCTTTGCAACACTTGTGAAAAAAAGCCAACTGGTTATCATTATCATTGCAATTGAAGGGTTTTATAATACAAAACTATCATTTAAGTGACTTTTTTGGGTGAATTAATGTGTTTTTGGCCTGTTTTCTTGAAAAACTTTATTAAGTGTGAAATCAATTTGTTTATTTTTTTTTAGAAAATATAGATTTAGAATCTGTCATATCAAAAGTTAATCTAGTATACTCTTTGTAGCTGTACATCCTTATTGTCCAATCCTGTTTTGTCTCAGCTACTTAGATTTTGCTATTTTAATAATCATGAACTAATGCAATATGTGTTTCTCTTACATAGTTTTTCTTCACCCTTTTTTGTATTAGATTGCTTTTTCTTCTGAACGGAGGTTACCAGATTTCATTCATTTTTCTTTATCCTGGCCCACCTCAATTAGCTTTCACTACCTGTGGAAAATATAATAAAGTTGTCTTGTCTTGTCTTGTTTTGTCTTGTGAAACAGTGAGAAAAATATAGGGCAACAGGGTTTTCAATAAGTTTTGAAAAAGCTGTTTGAGCTAACTAAAGTAGGCGGTGACCTGATGAATTTTTTAAATAATTTTAGTGAAAATATGGACAAAGTAGGCGGCAGTATGAGGTAAATTCTGACAAAGTAGGTGGTGATTTTCACCAGTCGCCAGCTTCTAATGAAACCCCTGGGGCAATATTTACAACACCAAAAGACGCCTGTATGCACGAAATCAGCTATTTTTGAGCAATTAACACCCAAAACATCACTGATGATAGTTTTGCATAAAACCCTTCATTTATGATTATCTGGGGTAAAGGTGGCAAATGATTTATCAAAAAAAATGTCTGTTGCACAGAATTTATTAATTAAGTCAGAATTCCAGCTTTTTGCCTAGTATTCTGTTATGGATCACTGGCTGTGATTGCTCATTTCAGCAAAATGTTACATTAATCAAAATTTTTTTTTGTTGGGTAAAACAATTCATAAGGAAATGGTATATTCTCAGTGACTGCAATTCTGAACTGAAGCATTTGAAAATTCTCTGGAGAAGGGGAGAGGAGCTTAATATGAGTTCTTACATTAAACTAGCAGTCATCTTTGTAAAATTTTATTGAAAGCACTGAAAGATGGTAAATAGTTTGGTTTTGGTAAAAGGAATTACTGGCATTATAAAATATTATTGTGTTGAAAGAATGGTATGTGGACAATTATGGTTTTAAATCCTTTGAGAACTTCAAGCTATAATTTACAATTTGAATGCACTTTTACCTTTTCTAACCTTTTTTCAACTTGTTCAAGGTAACTTCAGTGGAATGCCTACTACTGGACAGCCTATGAGGGGATTTCAACCCAAACAGCCATATGGTTTCCAGGGATTTGCTCCTCAACAGACCCAGGTAAAATGAATTAATATTGCCATATGCATCTGTGGAAATGATGTGATGCTCTTTCTGTGTGAGTCCTGGTTATTAATAACAGGATTCAGTGGCCAGCAGCTGACCATTACAGTGTATGCCTGACAGCTATTGGAAAGATCACAAGCTCCTTTGATCTCTGCAGTTGTTTTTTGCTCAATTCAACCTGGACAAATAGATTGGCACCAGTGAAATGTTACTGTTAAATAAATCAGTAAGCTGTTAATTTGTACAAAAATCTGCACACCAGGGCCCGGTTGTTCGAAAGCCGATTAACTTAATCCAGGATTAGCGTAAACTTTGGTTGCAGTTTTTAACTTTTGGATCAAAATTTCTTTTGCTGCTGTTTTGCTTTTCAGGATTGAAGTTCTCTAATCTAAACTTTTGCAGGTTGTCAGCGTTGAACAACGTCTGTGGATAGAGAAATAAACTCCTTGGTTAAGTTTTAATCTTGGATTAGGGTTAATCGGCTTTCGAACAACCGGGCCCAGACATTTATGTCTGCAGACATGGTACTTTCCAAGATGTAAACAGTGAGTTTAATCTAATTAAGGAACAGGGAAAATCAATGTCTAAGGACAAATTTCCATGATTGTATATTAATTTTTAAATTTTAATTAAAACAAATTCACATGGTGTTTATTTAATAATATTTATTATTCTATGAGGGCACGCTGGATATGAAGTGATAATTAAAATAACATGCCAAGTTAGCTTAAAAATCATTTCATATCCAGCAAGCCTGAGTAGAATAATTGTTTCATCAAAAACTCTACAACACATACTGTAATAGAAAATTTGAACAAAAAAAGTGAAAGAAAGTAACCCAGAGAAAAAGAAAACCAAAAATTTAAACATTTGCTGATCACATTGACTACAGCATAATTGAAAAGGGTGAAAAAACCTTTTGAATGAAGACATAATATATTTATTTCAGTTTATTTTGGTGACCTGGAACATTGTCTCTTCAAAACTGGTTGGAAACAAAATAACTGACATTGTAAATAATAGAAATGTCCAGAATAATATGCTTCAAGAAATGGCTTCTTGAAATTTGTCTGATGCGTTGCCAAAAAATTGGGCCCATGGCCAAACAGAATAACAAAAACAACTAGACAAGTAAGAATGTCCAGCAATCCTTCTCATTTTTTTTCTTTGTTGTGTTTGTATGAATTGAAAGTTTGAAGCTTAATGATTGGTACATTGCATCAAGTGCAAGTAAAAGAACATTTTCCATGTGATGCAATGGTTAGTTAAAAAAATGCAGATCCCTCAATATTGAATGCTGCAGCTGTAAACATAAGCTGAAGTAGTGGCTGTTCAGTTTGTTGTGATTTTGAATTAGACTGACCCATGAGTATATTTACAGACTTCTGACACTAGTTGTTGAATGCATTTTTACTCGGGCTTCCCGCATCTCGTGGGTCGCCCGGGTCTAAAATTACCGACGGTTCTTCTTTTTCTTCGTCGTCGAGTTTCATCCACAAAGCTCACTTCCAGCATTTCTGCGCAAGTGCTAACTATTTTTACACAACAGCTTGAGTGATGCCTGTTGTCACGTATC
>JAEMWC010000322.1:555000-562500 GCA_016490735.1 Pachyseris speciosa
TTTAACTAGGGCCCAGCCATGTGTGCAACATTGAATGCAACACCCTATGCAGCCCAGTTGTACCTTGCAAGTGTTGCTACCACTGACATTTCAATTCTAAAGTTGAAGGTTGAAGTAATGCAGTGCATGTTGCAGTGCATTACTGTAAGCAGCATTGTACATGCATGCACATTTGGAAAAAAAATCCAAGTTCTCCCAACAAGGGAAAAACCTATGACCTTCAGATTACTAGTTCAGATGCTAATGTTACCACGGAGCTACAGGGGATTGGGGAGTTGGGCCATTAAACTATTAAACTTCCTCCATTTTGCTAGGAAAAAAACAGCAGTAGTCTGATAATAATAGTGCTAATTGGTATGTGTTGTGGTTCAATGTCATCCTTGGTTTAATTCAGTTTTCTCCCTTTGTTTTAAGCTACAGTAGAACCCCGGTAACTTGAACTCTGCAGGAAAACGAAAAACTGTTCAAGTTAGCAGGGTTTTGAGTCATCAGGGTCGATTAAAATATTCAATTTTCAGGTTAATAATTAATAGTTTATTGATTTTCAGCACTTTGGTATACAATACAGTGCAAATTAAACTTATTTCATGGGAAACTTAAATACATTTTGTAACAACTGTAATGGTTATGCAGACAGCGAAGACACCGCATCAAATTTGATCGGTAAATAACTGTCAAATACGTGATCTGTTCGTTACTCTTATTAAAATCCAATTGCTCCAGTCTTTGTTCTAGTGTTTGAATTCGATCACACGATAAGAAAAGCTAATTTAAAATTAAATGGGATATCTCAATGGGCATCTGTGGCGAGTTATAAGAACCATAAATTCGAGTTATCGGGGTAAATTTTGATCAAGGTTCGAAACAAAGTTTAGTTCGAGTTAGTAGGGTTTTTGAGTTATCCGAGTTCGAGTTAACCGAGTAAAAATGACTGAAAAAAAGTTGGGTCAAATCCAAGGGAATTGAGACTCAGTTCGAGTTAGCGGGGGAGTTCAAGTTACCAGGGTTCTACTGTAATTATCATACATTACCATGGATACCCAAAAACAAAGGGAAAATTTAAAACAAGGATAAAATTGAACCATGTAAACAGTCCAAGGACAATGTATTCATTTACAACATAAGCATGACCATGAGTGTGAACTTTCTCCTTTTCCTTATGGAACCAGAAAGGCCTAATTAACTACAGCTGAAAGCTATGGGTATCATTTTACTTCAAGAAATTCAGACTGATATAACAATTTATTTGTTTTTTTTTATTGATTGATTGACTGATTGACTGACTGACTGTCTGACTGACTGACTGACTGACTGACTGATTGGTTGATTGATTGATTGATTGATTGATTGATTGATTTGGCATTAATTATTTATTGGGTTTTAATACTTGCTTATGTATTCTTAACTGTTGTTGAAATCAGTTTCAAGGCCTGGTGGTAGTGCAGTTCATCAGGCAACTCTTACTCCAGGTCAGTGGGGCTCAGGTTTTATGACACCACAGGGCAGCCAAGCAATGGCACCAACCCAGCACATGCACAATGATGATGAGTTTGGTGACTTTTCACAAGGGCCATCTGTTTCAAATCAGGAAGAGTTCAGTGACTTTCACAGTGCTCAGCCATCCACTCAGTTTGGAGGTGTGTGCCAACTATTCAAATTAATTTTTGTGTAATTACATGTACATGTAAAAAAGTGAAGCATTTTACATGACTGTACAATACATGTTTCAAGTGTTTCATAATCCAACATACTGTAGATTGGGCTAGAAAGGAATAGAAAGGAGTTTAAATAACAGTAACACATCATACTACATAGTACATATGTTGTGCAATTTAGTATCACATGTATAGTGTAGGGTAGGATTAATCTTGTACCCAGATCTCCCATGGCCAAGCGAAAGGGAGAACTGGTAAAGTTCAAAAGTATGCCCTTTTTGCCGCAATCTAATCTACTATGCTCTGATTGACTGTTTTTAGTGCAAATATTTTGTGGCTTTATTTTGGTGGCAAATATTCAACATGGAAGTATGGAAAACGCGAGCGATAGTTTCAAGTTTAACCCTTTAAGCCCCAAGGGAAATGCCAAGTTTTTCTAAATCGGTAACTATGAACCAGGAGACCACATGTGATATACCATTTGAAAGGTATTTTCTAGGGTATGCTATAAATCACACTAAAAGAAATGGAGGAGGCCACAGATTGGATTGACAAGTTCCCAAAATGAAAAAATAAAAACGTTAAAAATTTTCCTGTTCCTTGTACACACTGGGTATCCCCCTAAACTATAGCTTAATTTGCAGCTCTCAATGCATTGCTTGTTGTCAGATATTAACTTGGTCGAAAAAGTACACAGAGAAAAAGTTCCAAAAGTTGCAGGGGTGGTAAATCAAGTCTTGTTTAGGAGGGGGGTATGATATTATGCCTTCAGTGTGCAGATCTTTCCAAGATCTTTTAGTTGTGCAAATTTCATGCAAATTGACTGAATATTGAGCATGTAATTGCATCTTGTGCCATATGGCACTATTGGGGCTTAAAGGGTTAAACACTGTTTGTGAGGCAAGACGGCTGGGGGGAAATTTGAGATTAAAAAGAATTATTCAAAGACTGTGTGAGATTTGTGTCAAAGGCACAGACAAACGTCCATATAGATTGGCATGAAACCTGCCTTCAAGACTACCATCTGCCTTGCTCCTGGAACTATTTGTCCTTTCACAAGACACTCCCACTGAGTTAAAGTTATTTATTTGATATTGATCGTCGATCAGAGGGTTGAGCGGCGAAACCACCATTACGATCGACTTGTCCTTTCATTTCTTCTTTGCAGCGAGATGATCGTAATGTGAAGAAAGCACTTGATAAATTAGCGATTTACGGTAACCAGTTGGGAGAATAATGAACCAATCTTGGCTGTTGACAACAACCTCCTGTATTGCCTCTTTTAGCTTTGGTTTGACTTTGAAGTTTTCTTCTCCTCTGTCAAAGCCCTGTCAAAGTCCATTTATCTTTCGCTCCTAAACAAAACATAAACAAAATAAGGATGAGCATGTGTAGTTATAGTGAGGCCCGTATATTGGGCCTGACTCTTACTGAGCATGCTCCAAATTTGAACTCCAGATCTCCCTTTTGCTTGGCCGTGTGAGATCTGGGTACAAGATTAGGGTAGGATTGCCATGATCTCATCTGTGTCACATTGTTTCCAGGTGGCCCTTTTCCTGCTATGGGCTCAAGTGTGTCTGTAGTCCCTCCCAGTATCAGTGGAAGTGCCAGTGTTTTCTCACAATCCCAGTCATGGCATGGTACTGCTTCAGCACCAACTCCCAGCTCATCTACTGGAATGCAGCATAGCTTTCCACCGACACCAAGACAGGATCATGTCACCAGCTCTGGCACTGCATCAACAACGTCAAGGATGCCTCCATCCAATGTTGTGCAAGGTGGTCAGATGACCCAATTATCTGGAGAAGCCTCAAGGCCACAAACTGGTGGCATCCCTGGTATGCAAGGAGGCCATATGACACACCCTGTGGTGGAGTCTCCAAGACCACAAGCTAGTGGCCAATCCATTATGCCTTCCCAACTGGGTCAGACTATGCAGTTTGGTGGGGATGTTTCTGTGCAGCCAACTGATGGAATGATTGGTACACCTATGCAAGGAGGCCAAATGTCATTTATTATGGGTGAAACATCCAAAAACAGAGCCAGTAGCACATTTGAGATGATGCCCAAGGCTGGTGTGAATGCATCTAGTGGGGGAACAATGCCACAACCAGGGGCACCTCACAGCCACTCAATGGCAAATCAAGATGGTCGTAATGTCCTGCGAAGTGCACTGCCCTATTCTGTGGTTCCTCAGGGAGGTGGATTTGGTTTGGGCCCTTCTCATCCTGGCGCAGTGTCCATTATGTCACAGCAACAGCCTGGCACACAACAGAGCTTCGACACGAGTAGTTCATTAACTGCACCAATGGAACCTACCCAGGAACCAGGTTAGCATTTAAAGTTACATAAGGGACTTCAAATTATTGGATAAAATTTGTGTAAATTTGTATGAACTTGACAAGTATAGAGCTCAAAATTATACCTTAAAATTTGGAGCTCTATACTATGGTGGCCCAGCATTATCATAGTAAAATATGTAAGTTTTTGGGGAGAAAAGAGTAAAAAATGGAAAGAAACGACAAATATAAGCAATCAAATTCGAAAAAAAAAAAAAAAAAACGCGAGAAAAATAATATTGTAATAAAAATTAATAATATAAAGTAAAAAAATATTTGTTGACAAATTAAAAAGTAAAAAAAAAAAAAGAAAGAAAAATAATTTAAGCACTAAAAATATTTTGAAAAACAAATCCAAAAAAAAAAAAGAAAGAAAAAAGAAGAAAAATCATTGTCAAAAAACAACATTGAAAATCAACATCGAAAATTAACATTAAAAATCAACATTCAAAATCAACATCGAAAATCAACATTAATTTAGAAATTGAAAAAAAAAAGGAAAAAAAAAACGTTATTTCCACGTGGCCTGTTGTTATCATAGACCAGGATGCTCTGCACTGGCACGCATATTTGACCTTTTTTGGGCTCCTGTGGTCTGACCTCAAATGAGGACGTGTCCTGTTGTTTGTATGAAGTGTGAAGTTTGAACACTTCAGCTGACGCTTTCCTTCTTCTGGTGGATTTCGATCCATTAGGGGTGCTGTTGGAAAGTTATAGGTCTTTGATCCACCATGCCCCCAAAAATGAACCAAGTTTGGAAGCCCCTTCAAGAAAAAATGTCAAACAAAAGAACACAGCAAGCAACACGACCTCGCAAAGGTGCTAAAGGAACGGTTGCAAGCGACATCATCGTGCAAAGGTTGACAGCAGAACCTAACAACTAGCAAACGTTTCGCCCGGTACAACCGAGAGAATTAGTCGAGTTTTCCAGCGATGATTTAACGCTTGAAAACGTGAAGATTGCTTGCGCGGAACACTTTGGCTATCCAGTGGGCTCGTGCGATGTGCTGGTGTCCAACAAAGGCCCATCAGGAGCTTCTAATCACCTCTCAAATGGATGAAATATATATTAAATATGCGTGCAAAGCATGCTGCTCTATGATAACGACAGGCCACGTTGTGGCCCAGCATTATCATAGTAAAATATGTAAGTTTTCGAAATCTGCCAGAAGAAGGGAAGCGTCAGCTGAAGTGTTCAAACTTCACACTTCATACAAACAACAGGACACGTCCTCATTTGAGGTCAGACCACAGGAGCCCAAAAAAGGTCAAATATGCGTGCCAGTGCAGAGCATCCTGGTCTATGATAACAACAGGCCACGTGGAAATAACGTTTTTTTTTTCCTTTTTTTTTTCAATTTCTAAATTAATGTTGATTTTCGATGTTGATTTTGAATGTTGATTTTTAATGTTAATTTTCGATTTTGATTTTCAATGTTGTTTTTTGACAATGATTTTTCTTCTTTTTTCTTTCTTTTTTTTGGATATTTTTTTCAAAATATTTTTAGTGCTTAAATTATTTTTCTTTCTTTTCTTTTTTTTTTTTTACTTTTTAATTTGTCAACAAATATTTTTTTTACTTTATATTATTAATTTTTATTACAATATTATTTTTCTCGCGTTTTTTTTTTTTTTTTTCGAGTTTGATTGCTTATATTTGTTGTTTCTTTCCATTTTTTACTCATTTCTCCCCCAAAACTTACATATTTTACTATGATAATGCTGGGCCACCATACTATTCTTCTGCAGTCCATAATCTTAGGACAACGTCCTCTTTAGTTATACTTGCACACAGCATAATTTTAGTTTGCTCTCTTATCCAGATTTAACCTTTTACTTACTCAGCAATCAGCTTGCCTTCCTTATGAATAGCAAGCTGTCTGAAAACATCGCCAAAAATCGACTTGCCCCAGACCACTGGAAGGAACTTTAATCATGAAACCATTAAAAAAGCCATCATCCCTATGCCACCTGTTACAACTGAATAAGGTCAACAATGTACTATGATGTCATAGTTGAGATTGGTGTTATGGCATGTGTATATGTTCAGCATAATAGCAAAGGAACAACTTTCTTAGAAATGTGTGGATTGATGCAACACTGAGTCAAAAAGTTAAGGACAGCCTTGTTTTCATAGTATTCGTTTCACTTAATTCGACCTTCTATTCCTTTTGACAGTGTCTGAAGTTGAAGAAAGCCCTGAGAGAAAACTAGAGTTGCTGTATGGTGTGGCCCTGCCAAACTGGTGTGTGAAGGGCACAGACCTACCAGGGGTGTATAAGGAGATAGAAGAGAAGACCATTGATGCCACTGATACTATTGACACCAATCGTTTGTTTCCCATTCTGATGGCTTCTGATCTCCCACGGGACCAACTGGGTCACATATGGAACAAGGCCAACAGAGCAGTTCCCGGACAGTTAAATGCACTGGAACTTAGAATAGTACTGGGATTGGTAGCTCTAGCACAGGTACGTATTTTATTGGTCTGTATCCCCAACATGTATTTGCCCATATACTCCAATTTAAGTGATGACAGACTTGCATGTAGTAGGAGAGGGCATGGTACAATCTTTACCTTCCACTTGGGTCCATACTTGAGGTTACGAGGGCTGAGTGTGTTGTTGGTTTTGTCCTTGTGCTCGACTTCTGTCATCCAGTTTTGAAGGGTACAGTATTACACTGTGATGATGGTTTTAGTTGAGCAAGTTACATGTAATACCATTTCGCTTCACTTCTCACCTGACTCTTAATCTCCTCTCTGTCCCTTGTATTCTCATCCTGAGTCATTACATTCTTGATTATCCTCTCCCCATCGGGGCTTTTCAGGGATAGTTAACAACACTGGCCGGGGACTTTTGCCAGACTGCTTGTGCAGTTTACAATTAATGAGGTAACTAATGAGTGCCCCTGTAATGTGAATATTGAATTAGGACAGACACTAGGGGTGGTCACAGCCAGAGTTTTGTCACAAAACTCCAACGTCCCTAGTGGTTCTTTTACGTCCCACATAATCAGATTAAGTGTAAGTATTGTGAGACAGGACCTACGGTTTATCGTCCTTATCCAAGAAGACTAGAAAGTCTAACCGTTTGTAGATGTCATTACAAAGGCAGCACTTTCTCCTCAATTATTTAAAGACCCTGAGTGTTGGTCCAGCCAGGGTTTGAACCCACGACCTCCCGCACGGTGGTCCAGTGCTCTACCACTGAGCTAACCGATCGGCGGTCATTCAACATTGTGTTGTTGTTGTGTTGCTGACGCTGTTATCTTGTGTCTTTTTTTCTGTAGGCCGGTATGAAGACTGAAAGACTTACTCTGGAGAAACTGGCATCTTGCATGGCTGCTCCTATTCCTACAATCCCCGAGCATGTGTTACAGGTACATTAAATGAAGAAGTAAAATATTTTGATAAAAATTTACTTCACATTTTTATTACTGTAGCTGCCTGCTTGGACCATGTCAGTTAATTCCCTGAGCAATTTGCCATCACATATGGCTGGAAC
>JAEMWC010000322.1:567500-605000 GCA_016490735.1 Pachyseris speciosa
TGTCACATGATTCTGGGGTAGGTAGCGGTAAGGTGGTGCTGTAAAGTTGATATCTCCGTTTTGTGTGATGTCGTTTGAGTGAGCAGGGATGGCGCAGTGGTAAGAGCACTCGCCTTCCACCAATTTGGCCAGGTTCGATTCCCGGACTGGACGTCATATCTGGTTTGAGTTTGTTGTTGGTTCTCTTCTCTGCTCCAAGAGGTTTTCCTCCGGGTGCTCTTCTCCTCAAAAACTAACACTTCTAAATTCCAATTCGATCCGGAATGCTCGAATGTTTCATACATGAGCCCCCGGCTCGGGAGATTGGGCAACCACTCCTTCCGCTATCGAGCGTTTAAAAATATATTGATTTGATTTGATTTGATAAGGTACATGTACTTTCCATTAGGCCCTGTGATATTGAAAACTGGGTGATGGCTATTTTGCTAGTTTATTTTGTTTTTGTTTATTTGTTGTTATTTAGGACATGGATCAGCATGCACACGCTTGGAGCCGCTGTCTCAACAGTTGCCTGTTAACTTTGGCAACAGCTACGTTGGCCATTCAGAAAATTGGAGACCAGTCTGTAAGAGAAGAAGTGCTTGGGTCCAAGGCAGGAGCTACTTATTTTTCTGGTATAAATTAATTAATAATAAAATTAATTGTAGAACTTTCAAAGCATGTAAAAAAAAGTCAGGGAAATGATACTTGACAGTTGTCACGTGTTGGGCAATGTGCTTGCTGTCACGTGTTCTGGCAATGTTTGGTCTCGTGTTTTGGCAAGGTGATTTTAGTTGTTTCATCGTGAAATATTCAAGTGAGATACATGTACTTGTTAGTCAAGCATGTTACTCAAGTCTACAACGCTAGATCGGAAACGTGCATAAAAAGTATGCATTTTGCTTCTTAAGAAATTGAAAAAGAGGGTCATTGTTCATTGTGGTAAAACGTTACTACATGTATCCTTGAGCCTCATGACGCATTCACCTGAGATAGAAGATTGCGACGGTTTAACTGCTTACTGCTAGTTATCAAGCCATGGGGTCAATTGAGCCCCACTGACCTGGAGTAGGAGTTGACTGATGAACTGCACTACCACCAGGCCTTGAAACTGATTTCAACAACAGTTAAGAATACATAAGCAAGTATTAAGTAACAAAACCCAATAAATAATTAATGTCAAAGCAATCAATCAATCAATTAATTAAAAGTAGGTCATTGTTCATTGTGGTAAAACGTTACTGGGAGTTTAAGAAACGAGGACGGGAACGTCAACGAGAACGTCACCAAACAATAGGTTTAATGAGCAAAAACAACAGTACTGCACGTGCGATTTACGTTTTGGTACAGTTCTTTGCCGTCCTCTGCAAAACAACAACGTGAAATGACCAAATTTTAGGTTTTGGCGAGAACGTGAGCGCATGACGCAAACTTTTCTTTATTTTTCTTTACTTTAACGTCGTTCATAGAAATTTAGTTCCTGGATAGTTCGCTGACATTTTAGTTTTCGCTGACATTTTAGTTGAACAAATTGGAACAATCGCGAAAGTGCTACAATAACGAGAAGATATATTTTGAAATGACGTTTTCGTTGCGGTCGCGTCCACGTTTCTTAAACTCCCTATTCTTTAGCCTCATGACGCATTCACCTGAGATAGAAGATTGCGACAGTTGAACTGCTTACTGCTAGTTATCAAGCCAAGGGGTCAATTGGGTTCACGTCACAAGTTGTATCTCAGTGGTTGGCTGTGATTGGTGTATTTCAATCCTTATCATGATCATAATTATTAAGATTGTTATTATTTTAAGTTTTGGTCTTTGTAAAACTGATATAATGACCTTCCTCTTCACCTATTCAGCGGCCGAGAATTATTGTGTCCTTATCAATGCAGATTTTGTTTGAATTTCATCAAAGAAGTTTTAATCTCTTCCCTTATTTCTTCCAGCTATAGTTGAGATCTACAGAGTTACGCTGAGGATAAAAGAATCAATAAATAAATCAGGTACCATCATCAAAGATAGACTTTCCCAAAGTTTTGTTATTCCTGAACGTTTTAATGGAATTCTTCATGGCGGAATTTTCCTACCGTCTTAAAAGAAGCCATTTCTTGGAATCCCGTTTAGCTCGTTTTTTCCAGGCTTTCATCTCACAACTGCTTAAGTTCAAAGGTCTGGTCTTCTCCAGTCTTGCATTTCTTAATACTTGTAAGAGTCTTTCATGTCTTTTTCTCACAAATTGCTTTATATCCTTATTAAAGCGCCAAACAACAAAAAACTCAAAGATATCCAACAAGAAATAGAGAGGACATGGAAGGACATCTCAAGCTTTCTCTCTGGTTCAGAAATTTTGGTAGGTACCTCTAAACTCAGTTTCATATTTTCTGTGCAGGGTGTCCTGGTTTAATCGGCCTTTTCTCAGTCATAGTATGTAACAAATGGGTGTCATTTTGTCACTCCGACCCTCGTTCGTTTCAAATTGAACAGGAAATACTTATTTTAACACTGCTCTTCTCTGTCATTGACCAGCCTCCTTGGAGCAGTCTGGATTTCAAACTGCATCATGTGTCAGCTTCTGAAGATGGCAGTGTAGCGTGTGGGATTTGCTTATTGAATGTGAACAAGAGTACAAATGGTTCATCCAAACAAGGCGACGGCAAACTTATGTACGGCGGTCGGCAGTATCACAGCACCTGCGCAAACTTCTGGTGTAACAGAGTGGACTCGGTGCTTCCTTCACTGCTTCCCATTAACAGTTTGATATAACACATAAACCGCTGAGCTGAAGACTGATGAGTTTCATTATGCCACAACATGACTGCATGCCTATTATCAAAATGTAACCAAAGGAGAAGCCATTCTTAGCCAGTTCATCCATAAAAGCTAAAGAGAAGTCATTGAAGATACGTTGTGAAGAGATATTTAACGACAATGTTTTGCCCCGACAGAAAATAATGCGGTCTTTTAGGAGTGTTCGAAGATCTTTATCTTTCGTCGGTAATTCAAAATGACTTTTTGCAATGCTTGAATTTGAGATAATTTTGTGAACCGAATGACATTATTTCCCGCCCATTTGAAAACTCTTTGGACACTAAACGTGTAATATTGTCTTTCGTCTCATCCCAGATGTGCAGTAGTAATGTTGCTTTCGCAAAGACCTATTTCGATTTAGCATATGCTCAGTCTTTTTGAAGCCTTAGATCATTCCTAAACGTCCTTGCGAATTGAGTGAAATCCATGTTTCTGCACACCGGTGATGCGATCCAATAAGTGAGCTACGGTAACTTAACGTCAGTGATTTGAGAATATTTTTTCATCATTTTCCGACTAATTATACCTAGCATGACATTAAATAACTAGTAATAAGAAAAAAGCATGCCCGGATCGTATTCAATAAAACGTTCCTCATGAAGACATGACGAAATCATACCTTGTAGCTATTTCTTTGCGTTTCCCGGTACTGAAAAAATAGGAAAAGAAAACACCAACACAGTGTCTGTATGAAAGCTGTCCATTTTCTCAGAACGCTGTATAAAAGGAAACGTATCATAACTGGGTGAAGAATTCCTATTGCACGGTCGAATCTTACCAACCAAACTTCCTCTCTCGAGATGTTTCAAAGACCGCAATAATTAATTTCAGCAGTTTTTTCGATGTGATGCCGAACAACATTTCGTGTCCAAAGTGGAGCCATTGGAGAAAACAATGTCACGCACTTCTGTAAGCAAGGTGTATCATAAAGTACTTACTATAGGAGTATGACTGCTGCATCCGCACACCCGATTCACTTAGCATTAAAACCTTGCGCCTCTCTCAGAAGAAAACAGTTATCCACTGAAGTGGGGTGGAAAACATTAGTGTATCCGTTTCAGTACCTATCACTATTGACCAATGCAGACTGAAGGTAAAGAATTGTCTTAAGGTGATGTTACACGAGCCGATTTTTAACGCAACATTGTTGCAAGACGATGATTCACGCATACTGCTAAAAATTTTCATTCAGCAAGTGATGAATTCATACATTTTCTTACAAACGTTTAGTTACGCTACAGATACTTTGCAAACTTCACTTTTATGGAGTTATTTTGTTTTTTTTCCTGAAACATCTCTTAATTAAGGTATAAAGTCATTCTCTCAGTCTAGGTCTCTTCACCGACTCACAAAGACAGGATCACAACTAATCAAAGTGGCTACGAGCCACTTATCTCGGAAATGTTAAGTACACCCTTTGGAGAGCTAGATACATATGCGGAATATAGATGTCAAGCCTTATGCACTGGTCAGCGGATGTACAAAATGTTTAACAAGAATCGAACGAGCAAAATCAGCCTCACATCTACAACTCTGAAATTGGGCAATTTGCCAATTTTCCGAGTTAAGAAACGTATACCACAATTCGAATCCACAAATTAGCCGGCAACAATTACGGGTTGTGCGAAACTCCATTTTGGAACCCCTACAACAGACCTCGGACTATATGTACTGGTTTCCTTCACTATTAAACTTCCATTGACGGTTTAAAATTATCATCCCCTATCTCCTGTCCTAGCACTGTTGCCGTTTTTACTCTTTTCTTTTATAGCTTTTTCTCTTTCCCATGCTGCAACCACATCGTCTTTCATGTTGTCAAAAATCTTTTTCCTACGATCGTCGCTTTCCCTTTTCATGTTATCCTTTCTTTCCATACTCCGTACACCCCAATAAAACTCCACCTTGTGAATAGAGTTCAAGAGACTTTGATCATTTCCAAAGGCTAGTACGTCAAGGTAATCGAACTTCGATATTTTATGAAGGACAATTTTTATCAACTGAACTAACTCTTCCTTTTTGAATGGGCTATACGTTTCTGGAAAATTTGTGATATCCTTTAAAACCAACGGTAATCTAGAGCGCATGAACAGTACCTTCTCGAACTTCTTTCTTTTCCACACCCATCCTTTTACGGGGCCAAAATGTAAATGCAAACTCAGGTCTTGAAGGAAATAGGTTTTGTAGGAAGCAATTTTTTCACAAGTAAGTTTCTGCTGTAGCGAGGGAAAACGCGTTTTTATGGCTTTGACTGAAGCAAAACGAGACAGCCACTTTTTTTGTTTGGAGAAGAAGTCATTGAGGTGGGAAAGTAGCACGTCTACAACTTCAAAATAGGACCTTTGATGGGCCAAAGATAGCTGCCATATTTGTTTCTTCTTTTGCCTCCATTCAGTTAACGCGGAACGTTTAAAATCAAACAAGTCATTTATGTTTAAATTTAGATCTTCTGTGGCCGTCAGTGATTCCTTTTCGTCTCTTCTTGACGCGTCATCAGTGCTCTGTCCCAGCATTCCCAGCGCACGCTCGATAGTATTATCGTGATCCAAAATTATTTTTGAAATCATCTTTGAGTCACCCGAACTGGCTAATCCGATTTTTTGTAAAAGCTCACCCCGAAATGAATTCGCGTCATCGAGGATGGTTGACATAACCGATGTAATAAGAGAATTGGTACTGTCGTTTCTTTGAAGGTAGCTGTCAAACAGTTGGAAACACTGGTCTAAATGATCAGTGTCTTCAAGAAGGTGCAACAGGTCTTCTGCCAGATTAATGCTTATGCCTAGTGATTCCTTTGAGGTATCATATAGGTGCGTGTACAGCAGACGAAGTTCGGCAGCCTTTTGGGGGTACCTCAATGTGCCTCCGTGACTTTCTATTAAAAGAACAATCTTTTCCCAAGGATCAATAGGGTTGTTCTTTTCATTTCCAGCGAGAAGCTTTGCTAGATAAAGTGGTGTCACACCAAACTTGTCTGGGCAATTGATATCAAATCCAGGAGGTCTAAGATCACCAAGCAATTGAAGGAGAAATTCATAAAGTCCACGATACGCAGCGAGATGGTAGATCGTTAGTTTCGTGGAAAAACCATCACACATAATTTTAAAGTTAGTCTTGCTTAGAACCTCTCTAAATAGGAGAATGGCTGCCTCTGATGCCTTTGTGGTATCCACTGGCACTGAAGATATGTCTGGCCTTAGTCCAGCATCTCTTATGACCAGAAACAGAGGAGAGAATCTATCACGAGACAGTGTATTTATATCGACTCCCAAAGAGAGAAAATTTTCAATTGCTTCGACGTTACCACCTTGTGCCGCTCTGTGAAGAGGTGTATAGCCTTCTGCGTCTTGACACTTTGACGCAAGGTTATATAAATCTGTCGAAGATACCTTAAATACTAGTTCACGGTCTGACCAAACTGGAGCCCTATAGGACAGCAGATGAACTGGTGAAAACTGAAATGGTGCCCCACATATTGCTGGAATGGATACGCCCAACTGTTCGAGGATAAAACCAGTGTAATTTCCGCCATATTGAAGGTAGGTCAGTAGAGGCGTTCTCCCATAGCTGTCTTTTTTATTCACATCAGCGCCCATTAAAAGCGTTAAAAGGACGAGATGTGATTGCCGCTCTTCTATAGCACGATGAAGCACTCTGTTAAGACAGTTTTCTTTTGCTTGAACCTCCATTTCCCAGGATAAAAGAATGTAAACGGCTGCCGTTTGGTAATTGAAGTTGTCAAGAAGATGGTCTCGTAGGTCCATCAAAGAAGGATTGGACACTGGCACTGCACACTCAGTTTGAGTGATAAGGAAGTCGTACATTTTCTCGTCCAAATCAAGTTGCTCGGAGAAAGTATCAAACGTACCTAAAGGGTCAATCGATTGCATGGCTTCCTCTAAGGGCGTGAGGCCCGCTTTGTTTTGTTTTTGTGTAATAGCTTTGTTGGCTAAAAGAAATCCAACAATGCACTCAAGACCGTTATTAGCCGCCAAATGAAGGGCAGTATTACCAAGGTTATCTGCGTGATTAATCGTCGTGGCATCCAGGTATTCAAGTAGATAGCGCGCGGTCTTGCATCGATGATCAAAAACTAAAATTCGTTTTTCGCTCCCAATGCGCTCATTGATTATATAGTCAAACTGGATATAATCTTCAGCTTCAGATATTTTCATTTTTAATCGACCAAGCGAAATGAAGGCACTTTGAAATAACTTCCTATCATCCCATTCACTAGCAAAGGGAGAACTGGACCGACTGAACATGTTGTCACTTGAGCGTATTAAAGCAGTGTAATGGAGTGGAGTCATTCCTTCCTTGTCTTGGGATTTGGCATCAGCGCCTAATTCTATGAGAACAGGGATTTCTACAAATCGACCGCAAACAGCCGCACTGTGTAGAGGAGTAGATCCATTTTCACTTGGTATGTTAATGTCCATGTTTGGTAAGGAGGATATCATCCATTGTATGAAGTCTATTCGACCATGGCATGCTGCAATGTGTAGTAAAGTTGCTCCGTGAAAGTCGGTGGTATAATAAGGGGCTCCATAAGCTTTCAGAACAGCAGCCACGTGACTATGGCCATATGTAGCAGCAAGGTGCATTGGGGTTGAACCGTGAGGGCATCTATCAGAGTCGTACTGATATTCTTCCATCACATTTAAGTTGTCATACTTTCTATAGCTTCTGGGACAAGGCGGTTTAAGATTTTGACGAAAGCGGCACCTCTGTAACAGGTTGGCTCCTTCTCGCAACAAAACCTCCGCGATAGCTTTGTTATTAATTCTCACTGCGTCATGAAGAGGTGTTCTCCCTGAAAAGTCCGTGCACTGCATTGCGTTCTCAGATTGTGATAACAGAGTCTTAACCACCTGTATATGGCCCTTAAGAACAGATGCATGTAACGCCGTTTGACAGAATAACAAGTGCTTATCATCAACAAAGCGGAGATCTAAGACACGACGTTTTAGATGTTTAGGCTGAGCCAGATCCCAAAGTGCGCTCCCATATTTTTTATAATCGCCACCTGCCCTAACTTTTGGTTCAATTAAAGCAGTCTGGTAACGTGTCTTCCCACCGAGCCAGTAAAACGAACCATCGCATCGCATACATTCATCTTTAACACTGGCGTTTTGCAGAAGAAATTCGACGATGTCATTGTGCCCATTGGCTGCCGCATGGTAAAGAGCCACTTGGTCAGTTTGAGCTCCTTTCTTGTGTAACAAAATCACAATTTCTAGATGACCATTCTGTGAAGCCAGCTGAAGAGCTGTCAAGTTTACGCCGTTCCTTTCCGACAGCGACACATTTTTCAGAAGCAGAAACTCTACAACGTCTAAGTGGCCATTCTGGGAAGCGGCATGGAGTAACGTTGAGCTCCAAAATGCTGATCTCGATGCAATGATGGGATCTTGATGAAATTCGTACGGCGGTTTAGGAGGAGGACTTGTAATGTGTGATATATTCGCACCAACTTTCAGGAGAAATTTCAAATTGTCAAGAGCGCCTTGCGCTGCAGCTACGAAAGCTGGAGTGATTCCATAATTGTCTTTGAAATCGGCCGGCTTCGAGAAAAATGGCAACAGTAAGCGCAAGACTTCAACGTTCTGGACAGCAGCAGCCAAGTGAAGCAATGTGCGTTGACTTTCATCAATTGGCGTTGTGATTAAAGTACTTGGTAATTTTTGAAACTCTTCATAGAAACTACTAAAGTGTCCCCCAAAAGCTATGTGTTGAGCAAGATACAACACAGGCCTTTGGCCGTGGCTCAAATTAAAACCACTGTTCATATTTTTTAAATAGTAGGTAGCCAAAGCTAGATGGCCTCTTTGTTTGTCAACAAAATAAGTACTGCCTATGTTATTCTGGTCTGTAAGCCACTCAAGTAAAGACAAATGAAAGAGGGAGACAGCTTTTCCTTCACCGTAACGCAAAAAGTGGGATAGTCCATTCAACGTATCTATAAAGTCACTATACGTATAATCCAGTTTGGGATCTTGAAGATAGAGAACCTTGAAAATCTTTTCTGATGTCAAAGGAACAAACGTTGCCACCAAAACTTCCAAAATCTTGCGCGCTGATCTGAAGTTATCCTTTGAGCCATAAGCTCTTTCAAAATAGCTGTCATAGATGTCACCCATGGTTGGAGCAATGGATTCCACAATAGCAGTCGAAGGGTCAGCTAACCAGAAGTGAAGCAGCTCTTTCACAAACAAAAAATTTCCTTGGCTTTGTCGTAACAAGGATGATGTTGCCCTAGAAATTTCATGTTCATCTGATCTAAAAAACCTCTTAAATTTTTGAAAGAGTGAAGAGTGTCCATATAATGCTGTTGTGATAAATAGGTCTACGTCACCCATGTTACTTGGATGTGAAGGTAACAAATCAACTTTGACTGACTTCGGAAAATGCTTAAGGATTCTGGAGTCATTCCTTGAGGTTATGATCAGTTTGAGCCAACTTGGAAGCCGTACCATTTTGTGCCTGATTAGTTCAGTGATGCTACTTGCAATGGAAACACTTCCGCTGTTACTAGACACGCACTCGTCGATAGCATCTATAACAATAAAATACCACTTTCTTTCTAACGCTTGAGCTTTGAGTTGCCTCAAAGGAACTACAATGGCTTGCTCAAAACAACCATGTGGATCTCTCGAACAATCTTCGAGTAGAACGCGTTGTATGACAAAACTTCTGGATATGCTTTCCATATAACTTGGTATTCGACTAGCAATCATATTGACTAGGTTTTTGACAAATTTTCCTCCATCCTGAGTAATTTTGTCCAAGTGCTTGCAAAGATGGTAACCAAGAATGTTGTTGTGTATTAACAGGCTTGACGAACGGGAGCAGATCAGTTGTGCGGCTATAGCCGATTTTCCGCTTCCAGGATCGCCAACGATAATGATTGCAGACCATTCTTTGGTTCTTTCATCTAAGATGGTTTCAATTCTATCAAACAACCATTTACGACCAACAAAGCCTTCTCTTGCTGTGTTCAAATAACTAGTGAAGTTGAATTGTCTTAAATCTGGATGCAGAATTGATAAAGCTTCCGTTGGACAACCTGCAAATTGGAACATATTGACATCATTTTAGCAACTTTAACAAACCGTGTATAATATGTATTTAAAAGTTTCACGATCCCGCGCTCCCGATGGTGGGAGGCCATTTTATCCTTATCCCATGCAAGTATACGAAAGAAAACGATGCGTGACATACAGAAACCTAAATGTTTGCTGCATTTCTGATTCTTTCTTGATCAAGCTCTCCGCGATCTAAACATTAAAAATCGTCCGCTAGTGGTTGATGCGGAAGTCCATCGCCGTTTTCAGGAATTTAGAAGTTCAAACGTAAGATATATGAGCATTTTAAGGTAACGTGATGTGCTGTTTTAGTTGAGAGGTTAGAATTTCAAGGGTACGACGCTGTAAGGGAAAAGCAGCTAGTTTTGCTCGTGTAAAGTGATGACGTGCATTCTTTTCAAACTTTTAGATTTACATGGGAGGCTATTCTGCGTGGCAGGCTTCGAAGGGGAAGGAGAATTCCGACGCGCGCGAACATGGGAGACAAGTCACAACAGTGTGGGATTACTATTAAAACGAAACTCAATGTTTTGGTCGAGAAGTTGTCTTAGCTTTCTATAGTTTCCCAGCTTTTGTAATAACTTCGTTCCTTGCAGAAGACAACCAGGTCAAAGACGTTAGAAATGTGTTGTTTACCATATTCAAAATTAAACGTATTGGAAACACGTTTGCTTGAAAATTAAAGGAGAGGAGCAATCTAGTTTTGTTTGTACAAACAAAATACTAAAATTAGATCTAATTTTCCCTTGCGTTTTCCGGGAAACTCACAACATTTGTGTCCAGATGGGAAATGTACCCGTTCATTTCTCTGCACGCATTACAGTCAATCTCGGAATAGAAGGTGCCTACTACCAACGTATAAATTCCGTATCAGTCGATTTGCTAACGGTTTCAATGACTAGTACACCTACAACGAAAGATTTATCTTCCCCAAATAAGAAATAACCGTCTAACCTAAGTCAGTCAAGGGTAAAAATCCAACTCACCGTCTTCATAAGAAGTGGGATCTAACAGTACAAAAAGCCCCACAAACACAAAGGTAAACCACTGACGACTGCGCTTACTGCTCTTGATTCCGTTGATAAGCAACCCAAGAAGCAGGACACCTATGAAGACGATTTCTGCGATAAAGGATTGTTTTTTCTTTACATCTTCCGCTTCCTTAATACGTTCCAGTTGTTTTTCAATCTCTCCTCTCTTTTCAGATTCTTTCTTGAAGTTCCTTTCTAAAGTACTCAGTCGTTTTTCTATACGTTTAGATGACCTTTTCTTCAAATTCCTCTCTTTCTTAGTTTGTTCGTGATATTCTTTAATGGCTTCTTCACTGTTATAAAGAGCCACAAGCAACAGCCGCCGTTCGACGTTTTGTGCCGTAAGATCTTTTGGCAAATTCTTTATTTCAGCCAATGCGTTTAGTGCATCAGGATCCGCAGCCAGAGTAGGATCTTGTAAAAAGTCTTCAATAGATTGAAAAGCATTACTTCTTTCAACATCACTGAGCTGCAGACTTGACGAATGCCCCCATGTGTTTCGGGCTTGGCGAACTGCATGGACTAGAGGCTGCGGTATTGCAAAATGATTACACCAAAGTAGGAGATTAATGAGTCCAGTGGTGTCGCTGTTGTTAATGTCTACATGAGGAGCTCGAGCTCCAAGATCAGACATGAAGAGCTTGGCCACCTCGCAAAAACCCTCGTTGGGGTCCGTCCACTTGGTACTGTCACTCTGTTGCCATTTTGGCTTTCCCCCTCTGTGCCATTTCTTCAGCTCTATCGCCCAATGGCAACGATTTGCACCTTTTGTTTCGTGAACTGGAAGGCGAGGACACGCACATGGTGGAAAGCGGGCAAGATTCACAAGAAGGGTTTGATGGAAAGTTTTCATCTCTCGTTCTATGTAGGGCCTTATACCATCGCACATAACTGACAATGCGTGAATCACCGCCAACCAGTTCTGGTATTCTTTGTTCAAGGTCTTCTGCTGTTGTTTACTCAGTGAAGGCATTGCCATGGTCAAATTCAAAAAGCCTTAAAAGATTTAAGAGAGAGAACATTGATGACATACTAGGAATACTTTCAGGCGAGGATATCAATAGACCTCTTTAACTTGTACATTTTGTTTTCCCAATATAGGTCATGTGATGTTCCCAAGGGAATTTGCCAAATTATGCGTACATATGCACGTGAACAAGACGAAATTTCAAACAAACAGTTCTCTAGTGTAACATCACATGACCTACATTGGGAAAACAAAGCTAAAAACGTCTATTGTATAAGCAAAAATTAGAAACTTCTTTGATTGTAAGGGCGGTCAAGTCCATTTGTCAGTTGAAGAAGCTTACACAAAAACAAAACATGTGGAACATGGAAAGTTGTAGAACCTTTGATGGAACCCAGTGTGGTACATACCTAATCTTTCGTGAAAATTTTCGACAACAAAAACGACGCCTTTCAAGGGGTTGTATGTTGTCACTTTGTCGCTAACTTTAGACTGTCTCTCGCTTGTTTCGTTAGGAATAAATGTCGCTGTCGCAAAGAAAACAAAGAGGAAGGGAAAGTGAATTGTCCGGGCTTTTAGGAGAAGATTATCGCTTGTTTTGGAACCATGTCTCTTGTCGCTTCTACCCCTTGGGAGGCCTCAAAAACTGGGCTGAATCAGATTCAAAGTCGTTCTCTCTTTCAATTTGCATAATTGTACCTTCAGTTCGCGCCAGTGCTCTGATGGAGAAAGTACGACTGATCGCAGTCTACGTAGACTGCTTGCAGTCGGTTTTTCTCTCGAATTTCTCTCTTGCTCACCGGAAAAAAAATGGGTCGAGAAAGATTGGGACGAGACGGGCGGCGCGCGAGAACAAAAACAGACTGCGGACTCTTTTGTTTTATCTGGGGATATCGGAGCTGTCAAGCTAATCTAATTAACTAATTAAATAAAACCACAAAATTTAATTTCACTAGAGATCAAAGATTGTCAGTTAACTACGCTTCATTTCCCTGCAAAAGAGATTCCGATGGAACAACATAACCAAACAAAAGTGTACTACGCGTCCCTACATCTTTTAAAGACATACTGAGAACGTAACTGTCATAGTGATGTTATAGGCGCGTCTTTCATGATGAAACGAGGAGCAAAAACAACAAGCAATTTTAACTTACCGCTGTGACTGATTCAGCGTCTCATAAGTGAACTGATTGTACAACAACAAAACCATAAACGAAGTAATATTAAAAAAAAGAAAAACTCAACCATCTGCGTGACACTATGGCGGCAGGACGTGCTCTAAAGTTCTCCTGCTTTTACGCTTTGATATTGTTCCTATTAGTCACTCTATTCGCTAAAATACAACCTAATCTTCAAAAAAATAAAAAAGTCCTTATCTTGGAGGATTTTTTGTGCTCAAGGCGATTTCTCATACCAGAATACGCAAGCCTCTGCTATCAATGGAAGACGAAAGCGATCCGCCATCTTGGTCTGGTGTTGCATGCGAGAGGTTTTCATGCGACCAGGATAACTTATTATGCGAACTCGCACTCTACATTCCAACATATGCGACTCTACACAAGTGGGGACATCGACACAAATCCTGGTCCTGATGAATGCTCAGTGTGTAACAAGCGGGTTGCCCGAAACCATCGAGCGGTGAATTGCGATAACTGCAACATATGGTGTCACATAAAATGCGCCTTGATCAAGCCAAGCGAATACAAGAACTATCAAAGCCTTTCCTCGTTTTTCTGGTGGTGTCCTAAATGCCTTTGGTCCTCTTTACCTTTTGGCAATGAAACAACACTGGATTGCTCGCTTGAATCGCCCATAACTACAAGATGTTACGAAGATGTCCACGATCATGAAAATCTTCATCCATCACTTAAAGCGGACCTACAACTACCAGGTTTGAAGATCTCACACATTAATGTAAACGGTCTTCTGAATAAGTTACTGGACATTAAAGTTTTACTATTCTCGATAAATTTCGACATTTTAGCCATAACTGAATCCCATCTAAGTGAGGATATTTCTGATGACGAGATTGCTATTACTGGATATAAAACTGCTAGATGCGATCGAAATGATGGCCGAAAAGGCGGGGGCATGATTATCTACTTTGCTGAACATTTAGATGCATAAGAGCGTCAAGACATAAATGTAAACAACTCTCTGGAAGCTGCTTGGATTGATGTTAGGGTAGCGTCTCAGAGACTTCTCGTTGCTTCTATGTATCGCCCACCTGATAATACCACGTTCTTAGACCTATTTTCCTCTACTTTGGATCGCAATTAAAGATAGTTCTGGAGTTATTCATTCAGACGACACATCAAAGGCCAACTCTTTAAATCCCTTCTTTGTCAATGTTGGAAAATCTCTTTCGGAATCAACAAAAGACTCTTCAGCAAACTCTCCCTGTCAGTCTGCAAGAAATAACAGCGAGGTCCCTAACCCCTCTCTTTATAACATAGCTCTTAACAAGGATCTTTTGAAATCATCTCTTAAATGTTTGAAACCTGGCAAGGCAAGCGGACCTGATGATATAACCAGCAGGGAGCTGCGCCTTATTGGAGATGCATTTTTAGACTGGTTTATGCCACTGGCTCAAAGAAGTATTATAGAATGCAAATTCCCAAGCCAGTGGAAACAAGCACAAGTGAAATGTCTTCACAAGAAAGGGAGCACTCTCGATTGCGGTAATTACAGGCCTATTTCCCTTCTCAGCATTCTAGGCAAGCTATTAGAGAATGTTGTCAGCCAACAACTCGACAACTTCTTATATGGCAACAATCTAATCTCTTTGAATCAATGGGGCTTCAGAAAGGGAGGCTCACCCGAGCTTCTTCTACTCTCATTAACAGAACGATGGCGTTTAGCCCTGGATGAAAGAAATATTGTCGGCGTAGTCTTCATCGATTTTCAAAACGCATTTGATTGCGTCAACCACACAGCTCTCACGGATAAACCTTCACTCTACAGGCATTAGTGGCCCCTTTTACGAGTGGCTCTTAAACTATCTTGAAAATCGTAAACAATTTGTGACTGTAAATGGTTCAAATTCAGAATTGTTGGAAATAGATACTGGCGTGCCCCAAGGATCCTTACTCGGTCCCAGACTTTACAGCATTTACTCAAATGATCTACCCGAAGCCACGACGAACGCTTCCGTTGAAATGTTTGCAGACGACACCACGGCTTTCTGCATTGGAAATACTGTTGATGAAGTCTTATTTAATATACAGAAGGCGATCACCGACTTAAACAAATGGGGCAAGGATAATTTCATGACTATTCATCCTGCAAAAACTGAGCTAATGTTGTTATCCAAATCAACATTTATCGGCCCCTTACAAAAAATTAGTTTAGGGCTTAATGAGCCGTCCTTTGTTTCTAAAGCTACATGTTTAGGGATTTACATCGACAATGAACTTTCTTGGTCGCCACATGTAAAATCGTTGAGTAAACGTTTTACAGCAAGAGTAAAGAAACTTAAGCACTTAAAAGGTCTCGACATTCGCATCTTAGAGTCAATTTATTTCAAAGGTATCATTCCAAGTATTACGTATTCAATTGCACTATGGGGATCATCAAAGTCACTTCAGACCCTCGAGGACATTCACATCGGAGCAGCGAGATTTATTTTTAACATAAAGGAATCCACTCTAAGCACTGAAGTCCTGGCAGTGGCAAAATGGAAGTCATTATCGCACATTTACAAAAAGAGGATTGCAAGCATAACTTGTCAAGCATTTTACAATAGAGCTCCGGCTGGTATAAACTCTCTATTTACCAAACACTCTTCGTTGACAAATCTCAGAGACAGTCTGAAACTGTACGTGCAACGCCCTAAAAGTGACTTTCTTCGATCTTCCTTCTCTCATCGTGCGTCTATTCTATGGAATAACTTACCCATGTACTTAAAGAGCAAACCGAACTTTTAAATCTGCTCTTAAAGCAAAATCTAACATTTTAGATAAAATAACATTTAATGGATTACAGGGAACCAACAAAGACATTGTAAATTACATATATTAATGTTATTTTTATTATTTTATTTATTTTCTTAACACCATAGCCAATTAATCCAATCAAATTGTTAATTATCTTACTAGGTGCTATATTTATTCTCACTCAGTTGTATCATTGTAAATAATTCATAAGTCTGTTAACATCATTTGATTTAAATTTTTGTAGATATGTATGTATGTATGTATGTATGTATGTATGTCTGTCTGTCTGTCTGTCTGTCTGTCTGTCTGTCTGTCTGTCTGTATGTATGTATGTATGTATGTTTCGACAGTGACATTCGTCGACCACGATAAGTCTCACGCGGTTGTGAAATTTATTTGTGGTATCTTTGAGCAGCTTCTGAAAATGCTTATCGAGGACCGGCTGCATCGGGGGAACCGATGACCACTCTATACTCTCCTCTAGCGATTAAACGTAAACAGCCTTCGTTGCAATCCCGTTTTACGGCTGGAATACATAGATCCTCGAAGTCTTTGATTTGATCATTTGCAATGCTCGTCAATGGTGACATGAAGATGACTGAACAAAATTCGTCCTCTTGCATTTTTACTAGAGTAAAGCCCCGTTCAAACGGTCATGATAGTTGATGATAGTTTAAACTATCATTCACTATCATGACTGCGTTCAAACGGCAAAAACTGTCATCAACTATCATGTCGAATTTGAACATGTTCAAACTGCATGATAGGATGATAGTCGGTGAAAGTGCATGATAGTTCGTGCGCGTGATAGTTAAAACTAACATCGACTGTCATCAAATGGTGCATGATAGTCGATGATAGTAACTTTCATCAACTATCATGCGCGCGGTCAAACGACAAAAACTATCAACGACTATCATGAGATTTTTGAGCAGGTTCAAAGTGTGACTGTGAATGATAGTTCATGATAGTCGATGATAGTGCATGATAGTTCGTGTTCAAACGCGCGTGATAGTTAAAACTATCATCGACTATCATCAACTATCATTACCGTTTGAACGGGGCTTAAATGACTGAAAAATAACACTTTTGCCAAATCCTGTAGGTAAGATTGTCATTACGTCCTCTCCGTTGAGGAGGTCCACAACAGCTTTCCTTTGTTCATCTTTTAAGGAAGATATCTTTAACAGATTTAGCTTTTCTTCGATTTACACAGCTTCGTTTGCCATTCTGACAAGTCGTGACTGACTTTTTATCGCTCACTCCCAACGAATTACTAACCCGCCTGCCAATCGTCTGTCAACAGCTCTGAATTGACCAATCGGCTAATCCGTTGCTGGGCTGACGGAGAATTTGTTTCCTGCAGAAGAGTCCGCTGTCCGTCTTTTCTCGTCTCGCCCCAATCCCTTTCATATAAACCGCGTTGTTTTGCGAACGTGTGCGCGAGGATGAGAAGTCGACGAATTTTAGAGAAACTTACTGCTAGCAGTCTATAGTCTATGCACCACAACGTCTCAGACGACAAGCAGTTACCTCACATGAAGACCTTCTTTCAAATGTCGTGCTTAACCTAAACTGAATCCATAAATTGTAAATACATTTCAGAATTTTTTATTTCCGCAAAAGCCGGGCACTGTCTTAATAGTGAACAGCTAGTCTGTTCAACTGATGCTGATTCGGTGTCTGAAGTAGTGTTAGGCCCGGTTCAAACGTCGAACTTTTCATGCGCTGATTTGATTCGGCACATGAGAAGTTCGACGTTTGAATCAATTAACCCATTGGCGCCCGTGCTGGCCAAACCCGGCCGCACAAGACTCCCATGCTTCAAAACATTGCAACTTTCTCAATCGCACGAATATTGCCTTAACTGTCAGTTGTGAGCATGAAATGGAATGTCCTTTAAATTTGGATATCCAATAAACGCAAGAAACGTAGCGATTTTTACCAAATATGGCCCTTTGAGTTTGGACAAGAACGAAACTGACCGTTTTTAACGTCAAAGAGAAACCACGGAAATGCCCCTTTTTGCCCTTACGTTTTTTAAAGAAATCATCATCGAAAAACCAAACTTCAACCATCATCACAAAATTCAGTCCTTGTTCTAGCTTAGAAATGACTTTTTTTAATTCAAATTCTTCTCCTGAGTGTAGATACAGCCTTTCGTTCCAGTGCATTCGGGCCTTTTTCGGGCCTTTCCGCCATTTTCAACATCTCGACCGCATTGCATGCTGGGAAATAACGAGAATTTTGGAAAGCGCCCGTTCCTTCCCCCAATTCTTTCACATATAAACTAAGTCTACAGCCACTCCGACCTACCGCCAAAAAATCCTGCTTGTGGTCATCTTCAGTGCTCACAAATTCCAAAACATGCGGCGGTAGGTCGAGAAATTCATCAATACTCGAGTCCCAAAGGAACTAAGTGTCCGACCGGCTAAATTCCCAGTTCGTTGAGTGACAAGCCAAATTCGACAACAAAGTACATCACCTTGCTCGATTCTTTGAGAAAGTAGTCTCTTAGCTACCGTCACGCTTAATGATGCTTATCAGGGCCTTAGGACAGCACCACTTTTCCATGGGAGTTTCAATAAAGAGTCACGAAATGCCATGGATCGTTTATAGGTGGAAAATCGCTCCGAAAAGGTAAAAACGGCTGGGCGCCAATGGGTTAAATTCGACGAAGTTGATTTGGGTCGACCCAACTGTTAAATTCGACCGGCTCGGTCGAATTTAATAGTTGGGTCGACCCAAATCAAATCGTCGAATTTAATTGATTCAAACGTCGAACTTCTCATGTGCCGAATCTAATGCCTAAATTATTTCAATGTATTTTAGGAAAAACATCAAGAGTCACACCAAAATCGCTTTAAATGCTGTAATTTGCATGATCTCGTTTATATTTTCCTTGATAATGGAGTCATGACTACTCCGAAACGTCGGATTTTATCGTTCGTTTTTACAGTTTCACATTTAATTCGACGCATTTAATTCGACATCTGAATCAACGTCGAATTTTAATTTATTTGGGTCGACCCAAATAGGCATTTGATTCGGCGCATGAAAAGTTCGACGTTTGAACGGGCCTTACAGTCCTAGATTACTATAGGGCAAAAAACAGTTTAGCATTCGTGACGCCTTTGTAGACTTTTTTTGGTATAAAAAGAAAATAATCTAAATACAGTATTTCATGTGACACCTCACTGGCAGTAGTTTGTCATTTGCGTATGGCAGAATTTTTAACTGTTATTCACTCTTAGTTCTTGATGGAAATGTCACGAGTGTTTAGTATGTCTGAATTTAACAAGCCACGGTCAGGAGATGTTTGTCCTGATGGAAACTCAAAATAATGCTCCAGTTTTGTTCATAACTACTCTACTAGTGCAGTCAAATAAACTATGAAACTCCTCGCCAATAGATGGTCAGGATGGAAGCGGGTTGCAATTTGAAAAAAAGTGGGCCGCTGTTTTTGAAGTTTCAGTCCTCCTGTCTAGTAACAACCAATAGGGACTTTAAAAGCATCGACAACGGGAACGGCAACGGGGACGTGAGACTGTGAGGGAAAACCCAAATGTCGCATTGCGCATGTCTGGCGCGAAATATTTTGACGTTCTGCTTAGGGGCCCGACGTGAGAAAGCTTAGTTTGGCGTTGAGTGGAAAACGTGAGTAGCATTTCACATATTTGAGCTCTATTTTTGCCCCCAAATTGATAATTTTAATATGGATTGATACCTTAAGATACCAAGGAATAGAATCATTGAGTTGTTGCCTGATTTTCTTCCCCAAACTATAAGCTTAAAAAATTTCATCAGTCGGCTGTTTCAAAACAAAAAGCTAGCGCCGATGCCTCCGAAATTGGAAATGATTTGCGAGTCTCACACTGTTTATCGACAGTTCTCTCTAACATTACCTTTTCGCATTCGAAATAAGACATACTAGAGCTGTTAATTTACACTAAACCTGGCCGAGAAAAATAACTAGTCATCAGTGTTGCTCAAAACTAACGTCCAAAATTCTCTATCATATCGTAGTTTTCAGTTCAAATTCCTAGATGTAAAGATATGGAAATTGACATGCATGTTCGTACTGCTAAAGTGTTTCTCGTAAATGCAGAACATTTCGGGTATGACTAATCTGCGGAACTGCAGACCGCGGAACCTGCGGAACCTATATTTTTTGTAATAAAATAAAAAAAAAATAGTAATAATAAAAATGTCTACGAGTGGTTTAGTTCTTAAAAACAACAGAGAAAGAAAAAAAAAAGAAAAGAAAAATAAAAAGGGAGAAGGCAAACAAAAAAGATAGCGCACAACAAGGGGTATTTTTTGTCGGTCAGCCATCCAAGTTCTAACCCTAACTTCGGCGATCGGACGACGAGCACGCTTTCCTTGTGGTATCACACGCAGACAATACAAAGTATAAATGGTTCGCGTAAGTTGAAAAAAGAGAAATGATAAGCGAGAAATTACTAGAAATTCTAAAATTCACACAAACAAACATGAGCGACAAGTGTTCCGTTTAAGTTTCCGGTCAATTTCTTATTTCCGGTATCATAGTCACGTGGTACTGTAGTGGCACCAAAATGGCCGAATGGCGCTTCCATCTCAATGCTGGGTAAGTACAACAGTCGTTTGCTGAGTTACATCGGTTGCATTTCACAAACAGACTGAATGCTTACAGCTGACAGACTTACTTGACTTACTACTACTCACTTACTTACTTACTGACAGCTTTATCCCTTTAACTGAAAGTGCAGTCAGTAAGCTGATTGGCTGCTCTCCGAAGAAGAGCTGTATGTTTGATCCGATGTCAACACCTATGGTAATCAGCTGTGCTGATGTGCTATTACCAGTCATTACTAAAATGATCAACCTGTCTCTTAATTCTGGAGAATTTGCGGATGATTGGAAATGTGGGCTTATTAATCCTATCTTGAAGAAACCTGGATTGGATTTACTGTACAAAAATTACAGACCAGTTAGTAACTTGCAATACATATCCAAGTTGACTGAAAAAGTTGTTTTTAATCAAGTTTACGATCACATGGTTTCAAATGCTATCTTTCCTGCGCTTCAATCTTCTTACAGGAAATTCCATAGCACCGAAACTGCACTTATCAAGGTGATGAACGATATTTTGTTAAAGATGAACTCTCAACACGTCACTTTGTTAATTTTATTGGATCTGAGTGCTGCCTTTGACACCGTTGATCATCAAATACTTTTAGAGAGGCTATCTGACGAGGTTGGCATACGTGGGACTGCTCTGAATTGGTTTAGATCGTACTTGTCTGATAGAAGTCAGCGCGTTTCTGTACATGGCGTTCTTTCTCGTCCTTTTGACTTGAACTGCGGAGTACCTCAAGGCTCATGTTTAGGGCCTCTGCTATTCATAATATATGCGTCCAAGCTGTTTAAGATCGTGGAACATTATCTTCCTGATGCTCATTGTTTCGCGGACGATACGCAGCTGTATCTGAGTTTCAAACCACTCAGCAACACTGCTCAAGCTGATGCTATACAAGCAATGGAAAAGTGCATTGACGCGGTGAGGAAATGGATGATTCAAGATCGGTTGATGATCAATGATGAAAAAACCGAGTTTTTGTTGGTCGGTACGCGACAACAGCTTGATAAATTAGATTCGTGTTCCATTACTGTGGGCAATAATCGTATCAGTCCAAGCCCATGTGTTAAAAACCTTGGATCGTGGTTTGACAGCAACTTAAGCATGACTGATCATATAAACAAGGCTTGTAATGCAGCATTTTATCATTTACATAACTTGAGACGTATTAAGAAATACCTATCGAGGGATTCTTTAATTACCATGGTTCATGCTTTTATAAGCAGCCGTCTTGATTATTGTAATGGTTTATTGTTTGGCTTAACAAAGGGGCAGATCGCTAAATTACAGCGTGTACAAAATGCAGCAGCAAGACTTATTTGTGGCATCGGAAAGTTTTCTCACATTACACCGGCGCTTTACGAGCTGCACTGGCTGCCGGTTTCTTTGCGTATTGATTATAAGATTTTACTTTTGACTTTTAAATGTGTTTATGGCCTGGCGCCAACTTATCTTAGCGATCTTATTAGTATAAAATCGAACTCATTATATAATCTTAGGTCTACTGGTAAGCTCTTATTGGACCATCCCAAGGGAAAGATGCTTACAACATTGGGAGCAAGATCATTTTCAGCAGCAGCTCCGAAACTCTGGAATGGCCTACCCGTGGAGCTTCGTCAAGCAACATCACTTGACAGTTTTAAATCTCGACTTAAAACTTATCTTTTTAAGAAGTATTTTTATAATCTATAACTTTATTTTATGGTAATGTATTTTCGTTTTCTCTTAAATATATGATTGTAAAGCGCTATTGATCAGAATATGTAAATACGCGCTATATAAATTAGTAAATTATTATTATTATTATTATGCCTCTGACCTAGCTTGAAACAGGATGAAGAACTCCAAGCCTGAAGTGATTGATCTAACCAAAGGTAGGGAACTTGGGCTTTGCTTCAAGTCACGCACATGGCATGTGAATTGTTGACAGCATCTTCACCTATTTATGTTCAAAAGTGATGTGGCAATGTCAAGCCTAGAGAAAATTAACAGGTTAGGAAAGACCTTTTATCAGTTTGACCCCAGTATGTATGTTTAATCAGTTTTGGTTTCACCCTTGATGTGTTACCCTTGTTACTCGTACAAAGCCTGGATTTAAATCGTGTTGATTTATCTCCGTCTCAGTTTTCGACTACGATATGACCGATATAGCTGATACCATAAGACTCATAAGCATTCCCAACTGTAATACGCTGTTAGGTACTGTAGGGAATTGCGAAATATTAACGACTTCTCTTCTCAGTCGAGTGAAGGGCCAAAAACCAATTTATTCATTCTGCTTTTAAAAACGTAAATTTTTTTTTATGTAATGTGCCATACCTTTATCTCGGCCCCTTCTTTCAGCTCGTCACGCAATCTATGAAAAAATTGTACGCTATCCTTTTTGTTTGCCTTCTCCATTTTTATTTTTATTTTCTTTTTTTTCTTTTTCTTTCTCTGTTGTTTTTAAGAACTAAACCACTCGTAGACATTTTTATTATTACTATTTTTTTTTTTTTTTACAAAAAATATAGGTTCCGGCGGTTCCGCAGGTTCCGCGGTCAGCAGTTCCACAGATTAGTCATACCCGAACATTTCAATTGAGTTCATGTTAATCTAGTCGCTACTTCTAGGTAATATATTGGTGATTTATTTTATTTTATTACATTACCTCGGCTAAAAATGTGATATCTAATCTCCGATAAACACTTGTCGTTCTCCAGCACTGATTTGTTGACGTATTCAGTTTGTACAACAGTAAAAAATCTACATCGGTCATATCATCATTAAAATGGCTGAACGCGAAGGAATATTTCGAGAGAAGTTGGCGTCTTCGGCGGCTGCTTAACTGCTTTCAATTTCAATCCACAACCGCGTCCTCTCCCCAGTATTTTCTCGCTTTTTCCGTCGCCGTTGCCGTTCCCGTCGTCGATGCTTAAAGTCCCTATTATGAACCGATTACGCGTTGGTCTTCTTTAAAAAAAATTACCTTTTTGTACTTTAATTAGTGCAATTGGTTTTAGAAGAAAGAATTACTAGATACGTTATCCATTGTGAGTTCCGGATGGGTCAGTAGACGGGCAGTAATATGTTCCAATGATTTCGCTTTTTTGTGTCAGATTGTCATTATTGATATGCAAATCTTTGATATACCTGAGGTCATGTGAGTTATGTTTCCTATGGTTGATTTTCCCGATGCATTTCAGCGAAATCAGGTCACACAATTTGACGAACTGTCAAGAAAACAGCATATTTTTCTGCACGAAAATGCCCGGCATTTTCAACATATCTTTAAGTTTCTGAATTCAAGTTTAGTTCACTTTAAATTTGTCTTTGGTGTGTTCCTTATTTCGCTTGAATGAAGTGGAAGAGTTATGCAGACATACTCACCTGGAAATCGAGTGACGCCAATTATCACAAAAAATCATGAGTGTGGAAAAATAAGATTGAACCCGAAATGTTTTTCGAATGTATAAAGCGGTCCTCGCAGAAACTTCCAGATGCTACCCGCCATAACAATCTTATGATATTATTGCGTTCGCAGAACGCAGTTCTAATCCAGACTGAATCGAGATTTTTTATGGCATGAGCTGCCCCTGCAATCTGCAAGCAATCTGCGGGGACGAACAAGAATGACATCATCGCCAAGCCAACTCAAAAGCTTTCAAAATGGCGGCCGTCGGCGAGGAAGACGAAAGTGATGTCTAAATGTCTTAAATGAGCTGCTACAGCCTGGAAATGGCGAAAGTAAAAATGGCGGCGATACAACTACAATGAGTGGACAATTCATCAAGTAAAAGCGGAATTGGATCGACGAAATGTTTCGAAAACAAGACCTGTTTGATCGAGTTGTTGAACACGATGAAATTGGGGTTCTGCCAGAGACCTCTGCTAGTAGGGAAGGTTCTTTGTGGCGAGGATTGGCGATTGAAGTGGATGATCTGCCACCTTACCTCTCAAGAAACGACCTCGACTGAAATTTGTTATATCAGGATAAACAAATGTCTGAGAAATATTTGTACACCTTTTTACACCACGGAGCTATGGGGCGCCAAATGTATTTTTATTATTTAGAGTGGTTATTTGTATATAACCAAAACAAGTATGGTTATATGTAAATAAACACATTGCGTTTGGTAATTTATAAATAACCGAAACATTGCAACTTTCTCAATCGCACGAATATTGCCTTAACTGTTAGTTGTGAGCACGAAAGGGAATGCCCTTTAAATTTGGATATCCAATAAATGCAAGAAACGTAGCGATTTTTACCAAATATGGCCTTTTGAGTTTGGACAAGAACGAAACTGGCCGTTTTTAACGTCAAAGAGAAACAACAAAAATGCCCCGTTTTGCCTTCATGTTTTTTAGGGAAATCGTCGTCCAAAAACCAAAATTCAACCATCATAACAAAATTCAGTCCTTTTTCTAGCTTAGAAATGACTTTTTTTGTTCATATTCTTCTCCCGAGCGTAGATACAGCCTTTTGTTCCAGTGCATTCGGGCCTTCCCGACATTTTCAACATCTTGAGCGCATTGCATGCTGGGAACTAACGAGAATTTTTGACAGCGCCCGTTCCTTCCCCCAATTCTATCACATAGCCACTCCGACCTACCGCCAAAATTTCCTGCTCGTGGTCATCTTCAGTACACAGAAATTCCAAAATATGTGGCGGTAGGTCGAGAAATTCATCAATAGTCGAGTCCCAAAGGTACTAAGTGTTCGACCGGCCAAATTCCCAGTTCGTCGAGTAACAAGCCAAATTCAACAACAAAGTACATCACCTTGCTCGATTCTTTGAGAAAGTGGACTCTTAGCTACCGTCACGCTTAATGATGTTCATCAGGCAGCCGCTTAAGATGAAAAATGGCTGTAAATTTAGCAGAAATCGCAAGCAAACCCAACTTGGGCCATTGTTGTCGCTTCACGGATAAAAAATAGCTACGTCAAAATGACGTTTTCAGAAACCTTGAGCCTCCAGTGGCTTAGGACAGCACCACTTTTCCCTCGTAGTTCAAATAAAGAGTCACGAATTGCTATTCATCGTTTATAGGTGGAAAATCACTCTGAAAATGTAAAAACCTGCGGTAGTCAATGGGTTAAATAACCAAAAAATGAATGTGGTTAATTGCTAAATAACCAAAACTGAAAATTGGTTATTTGTAAATAACCAAAATTGCAAAGTGGTTGTTTGCTAAATAACCAAAATTGCAAATTGGTTATTTATAAATAACCAAAACTGAAAATTGGTTATTTGCTAAATAACCAAAATTGAAAAATTGAAAACTGGTTATTTGTAATTAACCAAAATTAAAAACTGGTTATTTGCTAAATAACCAAAATTGAAAATTGGTTATTTATATTAAAAAAAAAAAGGTTATGAAAATTGATTATTTATAAATAACCAAAACTGCAAATTGTAAATTGGTTATTTATAAATAACCAAATTACAAATTGGTTATTTAGCACAAAAATTGGTTATTTACCTAATTTGGTGTGGTACCACGTGGCCCGTTTTCCCGCTCATTTCCTACAGTGCATTGCATGCTTCCATTTTTCTCCATTCAACATGGCTTCCAACGATGACATGGTGGCAAGAATTTCTGCTGCAGTGTGCAGTGCACTTAGAAATTCTCAGCAACAGGTACGTGTTCAGGCAGATAGCTGACGGTGTATTATTTTCTGAAATGTTGAAATGTCTTGACAGGGATTGATGCCTGCTAGGCGTACGAACGAACTCGATGTCTTGTCGGACTGTATTCGTTCGTGAAAAACGAGTGAAAACGCAATATTACTTGTTAGCTTCCTAGTTCAAAAATAAAAAGGAGGCCAAAATTCCTAATCAAAAAAGTCCCAAGAGACCACAACACAACAAGTTTTTTTCTCTTTTTCTGCACCAGTCCAGGGTGTTGGGTGCTTCTGCATGTACCGGAGCATATAGGCACCGGAGCACATTGTGTTACCATTGTTTTGGGGGTTTTGTAATAGGCATTTCTTTTGAGCTCCGATGCATGCAATCTCGCACCCAGAGTCCTGAGGCATTTTGGCCAGCGGTTGGTCACCCGGAGAGACACTGGGATAATGGACCGCCATGAAAATGTGGGGTAAAACAATGGAAGCCGTTACGGGCCAGCCAGTCTTCCCAGAGGCCTTATGACTGACTGATAACATAGCAAATCTCTCAAGGGAATGTTCCACCCTCTGAGCTGATCTTTTTGTGATTTTTCCAAATAGTGATTTCAGAACCATTTTCAGTGAAAAATTTAGGTGTTGCATTTGGAAATCCAATGGCTTGTTTCCCTTTTTCCCCTCACTGCTAAAAAACCTGTTGGCAAGAAGATGCTTGGCTTCCCCCTTAGCGAGGAGTGCTAATACCTAGGCAAAAAAATGCAAGAGTAAATAGGTGTATTTAGAGTGCTAGTAATTATATTCCATCAGAAGAACAAGCTTAAAGCATCCAAAAAGCCTAGCAGCATCCCCTTCCCTTATTGCATCATTTAGATTTAAAATAAAGAAACCAAACTGCAGTCTACTGGTGTGTTAATTGTAGATGAAATCTTCTTTGGTATTTTCATTTACAATGTCTTCATCATTTGATGGTATTTGTGGATAACCATGTTTAGTGGTCTCATGCCTGTACACAGTAGATAAATTGGGTAATCCACATATTTACTACTACTGTTTCGTCTCAGTCATGGTCAGCATGCAAAGAAAACAATGGGTTGGAATTATCCAGTTGCCCTTCAGGCTAGTTGATTCTACCTTTCACTGAATCAATGATCACAGGTTCATGCTACACTTAAAGATTTCAGATATTATTCCAGTGGATAATTAGCCAACCAGCGTATACATGTAAATACCTCTCATCCACTGAATAAAGTTATGTATCAATATACATCAAACATGGAGCCTCTGATAAACAGCTAAAAAAGTGATTAATAAAAATGGCTCCTTAGAGAGCCAAGCATTTGAGGAAAAATCGTATTTTTGGTATCCCAGTAAATGAGTTCAATAACAGTGCACCTCCACCACAATGCAACTTTTTAGTGATGCTGCAAAATTTGTTTTATAGATTAAATTAAGCTTACATTAAAAGAATACATCAAGGCCGGCCTGCATTTATTCATTTGTTCAAATTAAAGGTAAGCGAGCTTCAAAAGCTCAAATAGAACAACACTCTCGACTCTACTAAAAAATTCTTTACTATTGTATTTCGAGGGGAAGACGAGAAATACATCGACAATAGTAATTAACCTGATCTTCCTTCAGCCGAATCATCAGTGGTGCTTTACTACCCACAAAAAGATATCAGCATCACATAGTCTTTGGAAACACATATCGCCTTTCCCAGCGTTTATAAAATTTGTTATTTGCGCTTACTTTGGGACCAAAACTTTTCTCCAACAACAATGAATCGAATGATGTAGGACAAGACGTTCCCAAAACAAAAATGGCGTCTTCTTCATTCCACATCACTTCACGCGCGAGAGCTCGCGAGTATCGCGTAACGGAAGTAATTTTGATTGGCTGATTTTGAAAAATGTCAATCAATCAATCAAAAAAGTGGGCGGAAGGCGTTCCGTGGAAGACTTGTATCAGGCTCTATTTTTCGTTTCGCCTTTCCCGATCGCAGGTTATAACAATAGGTGACGTCATTGATATCTTTGGTATAATGATGTAAGCACCCGATATAATGAAGAAAGCACCAAACAAAGTTAGAACCACATATAATGAAGAAAGCACCGAATATAAGGGAGAAAGCACCGAATATAACGAAGTAAGCACCGAATATAATGGTGTTTGAACCAAATAAAATGAAGAAAGCACCGAATATAAAGACAACAGCACCGAGTATAATGAGATAACCACCCAATATAATAACATAAGTACTGAATATTATGACATAACCATCCATAAGAGAGTTATGGCGTTCCATACTATGAATAAATTACATTAAGCTCAACGGATGAAATCATCTTCGACAAGTATCATTTAAACATTCATGATTTCCGAGCACACAAGGCTGATAAAAGACTATAAATGAGGTTTCACTAACCTTGATTCTTACACAGACCACAAGTTAAGTGAACAGTACTTTCGGTGGAAATTGTTTTCACGAAAATTTCAACATTGAAAGTGAAAGAGGAAGTTGTTGAGTATAGATTGGGAACGAGTCTGGTACGCATTGTATCGGATCGACACGGTGACGGATTTTGTCGTTCACACTGACAAAGTAAATAATAAAAGCCAGAGGACATGTGGTTACTGTTATTTCAATAGAATGACTTTGACAGTTAAAGTATGTCTGGAACGTTCATAGCGTGAACAATCTCATGAAAGCTCCTAAAAATTCTTGTTCCTAATTTGTTTGACTTCAAACTTGATTTTTTGTATTGTTTTATAAGATATTGGTTGAGGTCACACTTAGGCTTTCTATAGTTAAATGCTCTTACTACAGTAAATGAAGGTACACAAAAGTTAACTCTGGTAAAGTGAACTTGTTGACTTATAGACAATATCCAGATGACCACTTGTCTCAGTTTGATAACAAAAATATTATATGCCCAGACATTCCCATTGTACTTGCATGACTTTTACCCTGACTTCAGAGGCCCGTTGAAAAAAATAAATATCCCTGAAAAGCCAAAATAGAACGCGCCTCGTTGCTGCGGCTTCGCCGCGTAAATTCCCTCCTTCAAACGAAAAAAATAACCTCTGGCACTCAGGGTACATGACTTTCGCCTAATTAATATTTTTTCTTCGCATATTGCGCCATGGAGTCTGAACAAATAATTGTTACATTTGTTCCTATTTTCCTTTTAATTATCGCTATACAGAAAGCTCGTAGGTCAAGATTCATCGCCTTGCAAATCTATTTTCTTCGTAACGTCGATGTGGAAAGCTAGAATGATTCGATTTAGGAGTGATTAATTTGTTGTTATGATAAACGTCTCATTTCACTTGCAACGCAATTTCAAATGAAAACACAAGCTATAAAAAATCAATTTAGGTACACACAAATTTGAATTCATAAAGTTTAACTTATTTCAAATTGAAGGTGTTTTTCGACATATTTTCTTGTCTTTGTTGTACCGTGCTCGCTCGCTTTCGTGACGACTTCAAGAAGACAAACGGCGCAAGAGTTTCACAGGGTGCAGAGGAGTTCTGTTCGATCGTACAAAGTCTCACCTTGTTAATTCCAAGATATGTTTACCTTGTACGATAAAGATTGTCGAAATGAAATCCTTCTGATTTGTGAATGTTTTCTGCTTCCATATCCTTCTATATACCCCGATCTTTTCTCTTTCTGGTTTCAGCATCGTTTCAGCAATGTTTATTTGCATGTACCGCGGACCAAAGTACTGTGGGCGCGCACGGTTACAAAAGGTTGGCTAAGTAAAGGGAGGAAAGCGATTTAGGCTCAATTTTTCGATTCCCTGTAACTAACACGAAATTCAATGGAAAGGCCTCATTTTCCGTATATGGTTTGGAATTTCCCTTTTTAGCCAAATTGAACAAGAATTCTGTTGAAACGGTCGGAAAACTAACATTTTTGGCAAAGGAGATTTACGGCCTCATCACACCGCTTTCGTTCAATGTGCACCGCAACAACGGTGACGGAAATGACGTATAGTGTGTTGTGACCAGAGGGAACCCAGACAGTCTGTTTGTGTGACCCTTTGTAAATGTATGGGATTACCGTATGTTTCATGCTCTAGCGACGAATCGCTAAATCTATGTATTGAACAACGCTAAATAAAAGTTAAATTGTCTTACTTGTGGTGTACTGTCGTCCTTTTGCCTCAATCGCTTAAAATATCACTATTGAGACAAAAAGAAGGACGGCCGTACACCACAGGTAAGACAATTTAACTTTTATTTATCGTTCTTCAATACATATATTTAGCGATTCGTCGCTAGAACATGAAACACACGGTAAATCCCATACATTTACTATAAAATAACAAAGGGTCACACAAACAGATTGTCTGGGTGCCCTGTGTTGTGACCTCGAAGAATAAACGTGTTGGAAGTACTCTCTGGCGGTCGTCTCTATTTGTGTTTCGGGGGTTCTACAGTATAAAGCGACAAGGATCGCTCTTTTTAACTCGCGGTTTCGTGGAGGTATTTGTCGAGATTTTTCTCTTTTCAATGGCGGTTTATAAGCGGCGGCGAGATGAGCGGAGCTAACGCTAGTGGTTCAACCAGTGAGTCGGGAGGTGTTGGAAGTGTTTCTGTTTCCGTTGGTGTCGGTTCGTTAGAAGCACTGGTTTCGCAGACACTTGATGACTACTTCGTTCCAAAGGCAAACGTCCCGTTTGAGAGGCACAGGATATCAGTGAAACCGTTGATCAGTTTGTTTGTCGGCTTCGTCAGCGTGCGATTAGCCTTGACTTCGGTGCCCGGGCTTCGGTGATAGAGAAGACCACTATATTCGAGATCATGTCATAGACAAGTGAACATTCGACACTTATGCGTCGGACGTTTTCAGAAAAGGAGGAGACTTTGATGCTCGAAGGTTTGCTGAGAATTGTCGAAGCGTGAGAATTGTTCTAATTATTAGTTAGCTATTGTTTGAAGGGTATATGTTGTGACCTCGCAGAATAAACGTGTTGTTAGTATTTCCTGGCTATCTAGTCTGTCTAGCTCTATTTGATCAGCCGTTTGTTTGTCGGCTTCGTCAGCGTGCGGTTAGCCGTGACTTCGGTGGCCGGGCTTCGGTGATAGAGAAGACCACTATATTCGAGATCATGGCATAGACAAGTGAACATTCGGCGACACATATGCGTCGGACGTTTTCAGAAAAGGAGGAGACTTCATGATGCTCGAAGGTTTGCTGAGAATTAAGGGGATTAGTTTCTAACGAAACTGTGGTGCTGCGTCGGTGGGGAAGTGAAACACGAAAATTTGGTTTATCAACGGAGTTGATAATGTAAATTGACCACCGTACAGGGATTCGATTAGCTGACGTTTCGAGCGTTAGCCCTTCGTCTGAACGAAGGGCTAATGCTCATGTCAACGGCTTCCCCGTGGGGTCGACGCCCGGGCTAACCAGGGGGATTGTAAAATCAGTGAAGCAAACTTGAGGAATTTCCCCGGGGGGTCGGGGAATCTCTCAAGACAAAGTCCCCTGGGTGAGGTGTCTCTCAGCTGAAAATCCCTGTAACATCCTTTTCAGACTTGTAAATTCCCCCACCCCTTAACTTTTGATCGTAAAACAATGTCAAGATTTTCTCCTACCCTCGGGCAAAGAATCCCATCCATCTCCTTGTATTCCCCCACATATCTCCCTTGTAGGCCCGGGGGTCGACCCCACGGGGAAGCCGATGACATGTGCATAACACTCGAAACGTCAGCTAATCGAATCCCTGTAAAGGTGGTCAATTTACATTATCAACTCCGTTGATAAACCAAATTTTCGTGTTTGCTGATAATTGTCGAAGGGTGAGAATTGTTCTAATTATTAGTTAGCTATTGTTTGAAGGGTATATGTTGTGACCTCGTAGAATAAACGTGTTGTTAGTATTTGCTGGCTATCTAGTCTGTCTAGCTCTATTTGTGTTTCCCTGGGCGACGGTTTCGATGTTTGTTTTTTTTTTTTGCCTCTAGTGGGTTTTCATTGAGTGGAGCTGGCCTTTTCAAAGACAAACTTGACATGTTTTTTTTATCCTTCCCCAACGGGAGATTACTCTCCCGTTTCCGGCCACTGCCCACTTCCGTCACCAGTTATTGCGGTTCACATCGAACTAGTCACGTGACGCTTGTTTCCTCCCTTTACTCTTCTTTTACTCGGCACTTCGTGCCTCGTTCGGAAAGCTTCGCTTTCCGATTTCCGAAGCTTATTCGTTGCCCTTCGGGCAAAGATCATATGCGCCCGCGGCCAGCGTCAGTTCGACGCGGTATATGCAAGTAAACATGGCGGAAAGCCATACGAGAGAGACAACATCGGGGGATATAGAAGGATATGGAAGCAGAAAACATTCACAAATCAGAAGGATTTCATTTCGACAATCTTTATCGTACAAAGTAAACATATTTTGGAATTAACGAGGTGAGAACTCCTCTGCATCCTGTGAGAGTTTCATATCAAAAAATTGACAAGCCGTCAATAATATAAACATAGTTTAGATAAACGCATGATAAACCAAATCGTGACTAAAACACCACACGAGTAACACACCAGTACATAGAGGTACATACGAGTGACAAACGGGTACATACAGATACATACGAGTATTAAATATACAAGTAACATACGAATACATACAAGTAACACTCAGTTAACATACGGTCATATGTGGGCAACACGCATGAAATCTACAAAGTGCTGAAAAAACAAGAAATTGAATCTTTCTCCGAAATCTTTGTGATCTGGGTGATATCTTTCTTCGAAATCTTTGATTTGTTTTATATTGCTCGGTGTATTTATTAATGCAAGGGTGCAGTGTGGGGAGAAAGTAGCATTTGAGGGTGTGTGTATTTGCGTGTGTGGTGGGAGTTGGGGGGGAGGGGTGGGGGGGATGAGATCAGTTTGTTCAGAGAAAACATGTGTTTACATTTACAAATTTCTATTTTTCGTGCAAGTTTCAGTCCTCTTGGCTTTTGGCCGAGTGTAATCTATCCAGTCAGCAAGCCCAACAATCCGGAAATTTTAGGCAAATGGTAAACAACACGTACCGTTCCTTCTGAAAGAAAAGTCCTAACCGAAATTTCAGGATTTTTTATAAATGGTAAACAACCCTGCAGATGCCCCAGTCGAAGGTGTATCACCCTCCCTCCCCCACCCACCCCTCCCATCACACACCCTCAAATGCTAATTTCTGCCCACACTACACTCTTGAATTAATAAATACACCAAGCTTAATAAAAACAAATCAAAGATTTCGGAGAAAAATCCAGTTTCTTGTATTTTACTTCGTAGATTTCATGCGTATTACCCACATTTGACCGTATGTTACCTGTGTGTTACTCGTATGTATTCGTATGTTACTTGTATGTTACTCGTATGTATCTGCCTGTACCCGTATGTCACTCGTATGTACTCGTATGTACTGGTACGTTACTCGTGTGTTACTCTTAGTACTCGTGTGGTGTTTTAGTCGCTATCTGATAAACCATGCTTTTTCAGGTCGTTTTACTATAGTAAACTTTACTTTAATCCTGCCGCTGGTGCTATCGCTACAAACTAAATGTACATTTACCATAGTAAAGTGAAAATAAGCGGTCACATCTGAAATCGTGTTTACCATAGTAAACTTCACTTTACTATAGTAAAAAATGCCCAAGTGTGACCTCAACCAATAGATTCGCAAAAACACGATAAGCATTCCATGCATATTTCTGGTTGTCACGGTTCTTTATATGAAACGCAATAAGAATTGATGTTGTAAATGCATTTGTTCGTTCCTCTCCAGCCAAAAACATTTTAACGCCAAAGAACACGATTTGTATCCACTATTTGATACTTCTAGTAGATTTTGTTGACTTACGTAAAAAGAAAACTGAGAAAAACGAATCACGTAAATTATTTATTTAGTTTTTAATTTGAAAACGATGCAAATTAACAACAAAAACAATAAATAACAATAACAGTATTAAGTTTTAAATGTACCCTTGTCTCATTCATTTTGATAATAATTTGAACAATAACATATTGAAGAATAAAGTTACTCTAACTTGAACAATAACGTGGAATATAAAGTTGTTCTCGAAAACGACATTAAAAAGAAACTATTAACTCAAATTTCTCTGAAAGAAACCTTTACCTCAACGTGTCTCGCATATTTAGTGTATCAAATTATTGAAATATGAAGTGTAATGACTATAACATGATCATTGTTTTTTTTTTTAAATACCGGTCAGCTGGTGAGAACTGGCAAATGATCTTGCTTGCTTTGTCAGCAATCATGTTTTGGTTCTCTGATTTAAGTAGGAGGTTCTCAATGGTTTTCAATTACCAAACGACGTGAGGGACTTTCAGCTGGTGGTTGACAAACAAACGCCTTGATCCAATCCTCATCGTTCCATTCAAAAACTTTGATGAATCGCCCCCAATCCCAATCTCTGGCACATTTGGAGAAAGATGTGCCTTTTCAAAGAAGAAAATGATAGAAAAATATCATCCATCTACCGCCAATCAAGCAACAACAAGACACGCCCCGAAGGATCGAAGCACATGGTAAAACGAGTCTGCAGTGACAAACCTTGCAATCTCGTACTCAGAGTCCTCAGGCTCTTTGGCCAGCGGTTAGTCGCCAGGAGAGACTCTGGGATAATGGAAAAAAATCAAATTTTTTGATTGAGTGGCCCGTAACGGCCTCCATTGTTTTACCCCAGATTTTCTAGGAAATGGCAATCTCGTACCCAGAGTCCCAGAGTCCTTGGGCTATTTGGTCAGCAGGTGGACGCCCGAAGAGATTCTGGGATAATGGACCATTAATTGATGGTGAAAGTGGTTATTTTCCAATCGGAATGCTCGCATTTAACGAAATCCCAACAATTCATTATTATAGAAGACTTGTAGCTTTCTAAAAATTCGTATTTTGATCGTAAAGAGCGACGTTACGAACTCGAGAAAATCTCGAGCCGTTTCGGTACGCTTTCGGTCTTACTTCGGCTTTCCGAAAGTCGGACTTACTTACTTACTAACATAGACCGTGACATAAAGGCTACTGGCTATAAGCCAGTAACCACAAAAAAGACAGGACATAACCCCAGGATATACCCGCGCTTTTCTTTTAATTTGTTTTCTTTTCTCTCCTGATTCTATTTGGTTGCATGCAACATAGACTTTCTAAAAGTCGTTCAAGTTCAAGTTTAAAGTTCGCTTTTCGTTTGCGGTTTGGCAGTCAGTACACCCCGGCGCGAAAGACTTTATCGCTTGCTTCGCGCCAAATTTAGAGCAGGAATTTTCCTCCTGTTGGGTTATCCAATCAGAGAAAAGCTATGTCAAGTGAACATCAATCAAACCAGATCTTGATCTATCAAGAGCCAGCTAAAGAGCGCAAGATGAAACCAACAGTCTGCTCGTCATCTCGCATGGGATGTCTGAAAAACCTGTGAATAGCGACTTGCGAATAGCGAATAGCGAACAGCGAACAGCGAACGGCGAATAGTCTGGAAGTAATAGTGCGTATAGTAGCGAACAGTCGCGAATAGTGGCAAATGGGAGTGGGGAGTGACGAATGGTACCCAGTACATCGCAGTCAGCCTCTCAACAAGGTAGGATGGGATTATCCCGCTTAAAATCATCTTGACGTTATGGATAGTCATATCGCGAGTGCGGAGAATAAAAGTTAATGAAATCTCTGAAATTCTGTTGCTTATTTGGATAATTATTAACGCAGTTGAAGAACTGAATCCCAGACTACTTGCCTCGCATTTGTATGTTATTATTTTTTATTTTATTATTATTATTATTATTATTATTATTATTATTATTATTATTATTATTATTATTATTTCATTTAATTTTTTTTCACAGAACGTGCTTCGGATCGGATAGCACAAATTCGGATGATGAAATGTGAGCAAGCTTATAAAAAGTTTGTGTTCGGGCGGCGAGGAGACATGTACACTACGAGTTGCCTTTCATATTGATGAGGGATAATGTCTAACTGTACTCAACTTTGAGTACGTAGTACCAGCTGAATGCTATCTATTACTGTTTTAAATGACCTCGGCTGGATATTTTTGAGCGCAGTGTACAACCGACAAAAATCAGCCTGATTTCGGTAAGTTGGAATAAGAATAAGAACTCTTGTTGTTACTGTCGTACCCCCGAGATTACATTAATGAAATGATTATTAGAGAAATGAACGCGATACATTTAATATTTATCACAATTAAGATCAACAATTTGTTTACTTTTATGTTAATTAGGAATAAGCCTAAGAAACATTCGGAGCTTTTTAAGAATTTATTAACCCTTTGGCTCCTACACCGGCAAAAACCGGCCGTGCAGAACCACGTCCCTTGTACCACTTGTGACGTCATCGGTTTTAACGCTCGTAGACAACATGTGTAGGGGGGGGGGGGGGGGGGGGAAGAGATCTTTCAAACCATACCCGAATCAGCACGATTCCCTCAAACAGGCTGGAAAAAACGCAAACACACACACACACACACACACACACACACACAAGTGACGTTGACCGGGAAATTTTAATGAAAATCTTGTTCCACTACCCACCTGCACTTCCTTCCATCTCATCCTACGATCCTGAAAGTTTTCGCCAAATCTTTTCCAACCGAAAGGAAGCCCAGTAAATGCCCAGCAAAACAGAAAGAAAGCGAGGCAAGAAAAGCGAAAGAAAAGGGGAGGGGGCCGTGAAACTTCACAATCTCGAAATTTTGTTTTCTGCGCATGCACGAACTTCGAAACTTAATATTAACCCATTGACTACCGAGCATTTTGCCGGAAAACACCTTTTGAAGCTCCTCGAGAAGTTTTCTGACCAGATTCTAGTCAAAAAGAACCAAAACTGCCCAAGACTATTTTTAAAAAGTCTTCTTTGAACATTTTAATTAATGATGATTTTTAATATTGTATAATAATTAATGCTATGATATTTTGATTCATTTTATCTTTTGTATGGAATGTTTTATTAAGGATATCATTATTTTTTAAGTTATTTTCTTTTATTAGTTAAACGTCTTGCGCGATGGTACCCCCTTTGCTGGACTTGAAATTTTTGAATAAAGGTTGAATTAAGACTCTGTTTGCTGGTGGAGTTCATCGCGCCCTTCTGTTCCTGATGACATTCTCGACCACATAGCTCTCCTCGGGCTTCGCGCCTCGAAGGCTCTGGGAAACTCCATATTGATCGTAGCCAAAATCTGGCTAAATAGACTTCAAAGCGCATGTTCAACTATCCAAAATCCATAATGGCGTCGCTGTTTGAAATAGTCCTTGCAGTATGCCTTAACAAAAGGTGTTAAAGACTCTAAATTTCGCTTGCTGTGCCTTTCAATAACACGCGAACACTGAAGTTCTAATCTCAGCCAACAACTGCGGTTCTCGCTGCCCGACATAGATCAAATTTCCAGCGGCTTCCGACTGCAACCGAGAGGCGATGATCAATGATTTATGGCCCA
>JAEMWC010000322.1:610000-752500 GCA_016490735.1 Pachyseris speciosa
TTTTTCTTTACTTTAACGGCGCTCATAGAAATTTAATACCTGGATAGTTCGCCGACATTTTACAACTTGAACAAATTGGAATAATTGCGAAAGTGCTACAATAACGAGAAGTTATATTTTGAAATGCGTTTTCGTTGCCGTCGGCGTCCTCGTTTCTTAAACTCCCTATTTGATTCGAAAGCGCCTCGCGCTCTGTTAGCTCGACTTGTCGGCAAGTCTACATGCAACAGACATGTGATCGTAAGGGCTTCCCAATGCCACAGGCAGAGTTATGCACCTACTGTTTGGAAGTAACTGAGGTAAAAATCATCTTGTTTGCCAGTTTTTACGAATATCAGACAAATCATGCGTATATGGTTTTGGGGGCGCAGCCTCAAATCTTGTATGGATTTTGAACTCTGGTCTCTTTTGAATACAAAATCATCAAACTTGGTCAAATGGTTAATCTCGACGGTATCTTTTATGTGATGGTGTCAATTTATCGATTGGTTCAAATTTGAAACTCGCTCCAGTTCCCTGCTAAACTCCGGAATGACCTATATGAGATCTTCCGATCTCGGTAACCGGGCTGGAACGTTTACCATACGAACCCTACGAACACTCTAGCCCGGGATGAAAATGATGCAATGCATTTTCGTCAGTAGAACGGACAGTATTTAATTTCTTCTCAGTTATAGTTCGGAATAATTTCTATTGATAATTTAAAGTGGTACTATGATCAAATTTTTACCCCTTGATATTTTAGGTGTATCACATAGAAGTCCATGAAAGAATAAAAATGCCGTTTACCGTTTGGAAATATCTGCATTAGTTCCGGAGATATTTAAGTTTGAAAAATGTGTAAAATATGCAAATGAGATTACTGATGACGTCATACACTCAACCCAATATTATATCAAGTATATAAATAGAGCTATCTCTGTTAATTTGCGGCACAGACCATTGACACTTGGTAGGCTAATAGTTCTACAGGAAACACAACTACGACTATAAAATGTTTTGTTCCCATGGCAGCTCACTCTTTTCCAGGCCCCACCCACTTGATTTCAATATGTTAGTGATTTTCAGATCAAAAAACATTATTTGAAGCCACGAACTCGAGCTAACATATTTATATGCTTGCTGGATCATGCATGTGACACACCATTAGTAAATATCAAAATGGAACGCTAAAGGTGGCCAGAAAAGCCTTTAATAATAGGGAGGTCTGGAACCCAGTATGTTGCCATGGTAACAAAACCGTAAAGCTCGTATTGTGGAGCACATTTAGTAGAATCTTACTGCAGAGAATCAAACATTTCTGATACAAATTGGCTGAGATATCTTTTTTCATCATATTTGATCAAAATTTGGTTGAGTGTATGACGTCATCACTGGGCTAATTTGCATATTTTAAAAACTTGAATATCTCTGGAACGAAAAGAGATATTTGAAAACAGTAATCAGCATTTTTCTTGTCATATATATAATACTTGTTTGTGTTTTAAAACGGCTTAGATAGGAAAGATGCCATTTTCGTCATAGTACCACTTTAAGGAAAAGTAAAGATAAAGGTTTTGGAGGTTTCTAAAACCGATAAAAGGGAAAAATTGTTCGTTAAATTTCACGCCTGAATGCTCGCTTCACCACTAATCATCTCGGTATTTCCCATATGAACAGATGATAAAATTCATCCCGCTGGTGTGCCCGGTGCGATCGACGTGTAAAATCGCCACTATCTGACATGTCAGATATCGGCGATTAAATTCGCCGGCATGCGCCAAGTGTGCCCATTCCCGCGATGCTCATCGCTGCGAATCGCCAGTAAAGTTAACCAACCAGATTGGGCGATTTTATCACATGACTTTTCAAATTGGCCGACAACAACGACGCGTGGTTTTGGACAAAAAGCCACTAGCGACAGCGCGTCACCCAAGCCGAAAATGCTTCGGGATTGGTTAGGGTTAGGGTTAGAGGGGGGGTTGGTATCTAGTGTTTGCGCCTTATACATTTTTAGCATTTTCGGCTTGGGTGACGCGCTGTCACTAGTGGCTTGTTTTTGGACAGAGGAAAAAGAAGCAAATCTGATCTAAAAAAACGCCTAATGTGCCCGTATCAATCGCGAGTGAAATTAGCTGGCGATCAAATTCGCCGCGATCGGCTTATAAAAAAGGGTTTTTTTGTTAAGGTTTTCCAAATTCTGATGGCGGAAGTGACCCGAAGACAGCGCACAAAATAGTCTGGGGCGAGCACTAAAACCTGAGTTTCGGTGCCACATCAAAATCTTAGCGGGCCGCGAAAGATTCCCCCCCCCCCCCCCCCCCGAAATGTTTTCCAAAGAAATGCATATTCTGCTTATTCCTAGTAAGGGGAATTAAGTAGGGGGCTAGTATTCCAAGGTTTCTTTTATTGGTCTTTTATTCAAGTGTATGAGTCAGTGTTTCCGTTAAGGAGGCCCTGACAGGGTAAATTCCGACAAGCGACATGGCCTAAAAAGTAGCGACAGCGCATAAATAGAAATCCCGACGAAAGACATCCTTTCCCGACAAAATTCCGACAGTGAATTTTAGCGACAAAGGACGGTGGTTTGGCACATTTTGACACTAAATAGAAGCCCGAAGAAAATAAGCCAGAAGAAATTTTGGTCAATTTTCTTTGTCGGCTTCAAAGAACGAATGCCTCGTGGCATTTACAGTGATTACATGTATTCTGATTGCCTTGATTCAACCTTCAACTCCCTACCCCATCCACGCTTATATTCGCAACCAAGTACGAGGTAAGTAGGTGGCGTATTTGCGATATCTACCGTGAGCAATAAAATGGGTTCAGGAATCGCGGGGAAACTTCGAAACCAACAACAATAGATAGTCTCAAGAATACAGCCTTCATTCTAAGATTTGCGGACCCTAGAAATATTCTATTGTTGGGAATGGCATAGCAGTCATAGCAAGGACGAATAAATCGAAGTAAGGGAAAATTTCACTTATTTCTTTGTTGTGATTGTTGTATGAAATTGTACGCCACGCGAATGGCTAGTTGCCTGTTACATGGTCGATACGTGAAACCGGTTAACTGTGTGACGTCCGTAACTTTAGAGCTCTAGACATTTCCATATCACGTACTGTTACACTCTTTTTTTTTTTTAATGAGAATATTGTTTTTCCGGCCCAGGCTGAATATTCCTATTTTTCTGTCGATTTTAGGCTGAAAACATTCTTGTAATATTCTTAATTATAGCTTATGACATTTCCGTTTAAGGACGTATTGGGGTATCCCATTACAAGTTAAGTGTTTGCTATTTTGTACTGCACAAATACATTACATGTACCGCTCATCATTGAACATTTGGCTGTTGCTAGCTAGTTAAAGTAAAAAGTTAAGTAAAAACATATCATTATATGGTATTTACAGATTTTCAACGCACGAAATTATATTCTTTTCATAATTTCAGCCTCAGATTTATTCTTGAAATATTCTTAAAATCTCGCAAATTTCAGCCTCGATATTCTTATAAAATATATTCTTATAAAAAAGAGTGCATATGACTTTTCTATAAAAGTGACGTGATCACACCAAATAAAATACACCTACCCTGTATGTTAGTATATTGAAAAAAAAAAAAAAAACCAGTAAATCCGATGAACTGAAATTCCGAGAAGGACAAATTATTTTATTTCAATTTCCGACACGGGAGATTTTAAAATTCAAACTAGCGGCACGGGAACCCCATGAACAACATGAATAAATTACAACAACGAATAATTTATAACATGCAATAGACACTCATGAATTTTCTTCTGGAGTGTTTATAGATTTAAGTAAGGCCTTTGATACAGTTAATCACAACAAATGTTGTAATACTGAATTCAGAATTCAAGGAATAGCTTAAGGTTGGCTTAGCTCACTGACATTATGCAATAAATGTAGGTCAGTTCTTTGCTTTGGGACCAACTACCTCAGAGCTCAAATATGTATCCTACGGAGTGCCTCAAGGTTCAGTACTGGACCCACTATTATTTTACACAGACAGGCACTATTCACAGTGTTTCTGCTATCAGTAAGGTAAACATCAGTAAATACCGTAAAAGCTCTATTAAGCTCCCCCATCTCTATTAACCTCCCCTCTCTAATAAGCCCCCATTTGGAAGTTGTTTTTTTTTCTAATAAGCACCCAATCTCTAATAAGCCCCACACCAACCCCCCCCCCCCCCCCCCCCCACCCTTTTAGGACATGAGATTTTGTAATTACTGTAGTCCCTCCTATTCCATCTTATGAAATCCACTTCATGCGGCCCAGTTGGTTTGTTTTTAAACAAATATACACAGACACATAATTCTGTTTGCTCCTCTGTATTAAATACTAAAGTTTCACTGCAGTTATTTGAGTTTTGTACAAAAACTATTTGAAGACGAAAACAGCATGTTGGAGATTTGAAATAAGCCCCCCTCTCTAATAAGCCCCGGTTAATGAGGCCCGGAATTAAATAAGCCCCCCCCCCCCTCCCGGGGGTTATTAAAGCTTTTACTGTAAGGATGCATCACTGTATTACGAAAAACATATTTCAAATCAGCCAATTTAATGAAAAAAAAAAATGCCCTCTGGCAAAAGAAATATATTCTTCACATTTCAACTGTATGCACCTGCATGTATTAAGGCATGTCTATGGATGCTCTGCCCCTGCTAGAGAAGCAGAATAAATGGAATGTTATAATTCCATTCATTCTGAAAAAGGAATAGGCCCCAAAAAACAAATTGATTACCATCCACTCTAAGGAATCCTATTCCATAACAGTCCCAAAAATGCGCCCTCAGTAAGTGGCATACTTGCCTCTTGATTTGACATGACGTTCAATGGCCTACAACTACAAAAGTGGACACCATACAGTATAGGTGGTAATAGAGAGTTTACTAATAAATATTCTTTACAAGTTTTCCTTAATAAGAGTGAACCTAATGCAAAATGACTAGACGGTTTTACAGCAAAAACAAATTGAGTCACAACTTCTAATAACAAATTCAAACGAGATCTTTCTACCTTTAATAATTGCCCCAAGAACAATCATCCTGTGAGCTTCCTACAATGTATTTACAGTGACAATCCTTGACATCTGTATTGCTTGGCTGATGCACTACTAAAATTAGACAAGTTTAAAAAATCCACCATGGCTCCCTTTAACCCTTGCAGCTTTTCAACACATTCTAAAAAAGATTAAATAAAAACATAATTACTATGTATATGCATTATTAGCAAGAAGAGAAGCAATCATACCAATGTTTCTGCTACACCTCTGCACATCCAATAACTGCATAGGTACCATAATTTATATAATAAATATTTTTCAACATGCCTTTCTAAAATTCATTAGAAACTTAGAGTACAGTAAATGTACAGTAATTAAATACATGTAGTTTCAATAAGTCTGATTTGTGAACTCCACTAACTTGACCACAATTATTACCAAAATTTAAAGAATTGTGGTACGTGTATAGAAAGAAAATACATTAGGTAAATTGAAAGCTTGTCATCAACAAGGGTCAGTCTCCCACGAGAGTCACAGCAGCCTATGTCCTCCATTCCTACTGAGCTACACTGTACAGATTCTCTGGTAGAGCATCAGACTACATTAATTTGTGCAGAATGTTATGGCTAAATGCATCCTGTTTGGGACTCAGATTCAGTAGTAGAGATTATTGATAGTTTTCTGGGTTATGGCCACTACAGTGTGCTTCTTAAATATTTATTTACATCTTAATTTTGTTTTACAGTAATTGTTTGTCATTATTGGAAAAATGATAATCCTGAAACAATGGAATATAAATAACAAAAATTATAAACATACGGAATAACTGTGTTTGTAATACACCTATGCTGACACTGTCATGCCAGTTCTCAATGCTCATACTATTTCCACCACCACCACCACCAACAACAACAACAACAACTTTATTGACCCTTATACTTGAAAAAAATTAAGTTTACATGAAAATTACCACACTTATTGAAAAAGTATATGGTTTGCAATTTTTCGAGGACAGTCACGCTCACTAAGAAAAATGAAACTGACCAATATCCTATCCAAGTGACTAAAAAAGCCCAAGAAATGGTGCTTTAGTGGATTAAAATCAGATTTCTTTCCTGGTAAGCATGCCCCTGTTCTCCCCTAGAGGGTGGTGCCTTCAACTCTCACCATTTTAATTGGATCTGTACTTGGTTTTCCTGTTCCAAAGCAAAACATGTTCACTCCTTTCAGTCATTAGCTGTTGATGAGGTATTGGTTGATCAACTGATGGACTAACTCACCCGTAAAACAGCATTTACATGATGAGCTTGCAATGTCTTTTCTTTGTTTTCTTGTGCCTTGACATTTGATTCAACAGCTAACCGCTTTAGAAATAGCATGTAGTCTAGAAAAATCTGTTTTGAGTAAACAAACATTCACTTCTTCTTCAAAGCTGTAAGAAATTTGAAGACACTTAAAAAGAATCAAACTAGATCTAGAATGTAATAAAAATTATTTCAGCAATGAGGACGAGATTTTAGGCAAGTGTTTAACTTTAACTTGGGTCTCTCCAGCCTATGATGGCCCCACAGGCGCCCCAAGCTCATGGTGAGTAGCGTATCACGCAAGGGAGAGTTGAAAACACTGACCCCCAGTCCGTGGACTACCCCACGGAGTACTCCACGGACTACCCTACGGACTACCCCGCGGACTACCCCTCTTATGGTAAAGCAAAAATTACTTTTAGGCTGAAAAAAAGATACAAAAGACGTACTTGGGACAGTCGCCATCTTGGTTACCACCATTTTACTTGGTGGGTTTACCCAAAAGCTGGAATCCTGAATTCGGACTTCGGAATCCGGAATCTGGACTCAACTGGAACCAAGTCCCAGACTAAGACTCCACTCCTGTCACCTACCTCCTCCTGTAAGACATCTATCGTTGTCTTCGGTTCTTTTATTCCTCTTATTAATTTCATGCATTATTTATTTTAGTGCTATTTCAATTCTTTGTGCTCATGATGTTTTTTTAAGAAATTATAGTTTCCATGTTCCGAATATGACCATCAGTTATCAAACATACTGTTGATACTGAATACAGTGGCGAATGCTAAAACTCATGCATTCGGTTGCACATTTTGTGCCGCTAAAAGTAGTTGGTTGAATAGTTGACAACCTGTCATTCGTATATAAGCAGAAACGAATAAATTTACCTTAAAAAGCGAAACTGAGTATTCTTACTTGTTTCAATAACGAGCAACCTTTTTGTAAAACAAGCAACTTTTTGAAAACGTCAACCAATTTTCGAGCAAATTTTAACAAAATTTCGAGCACCTTTTTGATCATTTACTGGCACTGAACTTGTGGACGACCGTTCCAGTGGTACTCGATGTCCAAGATAAATCTCCCCATGAAGCTTTGGGCCTGTCATCATCATCCCTTTATGTCAATAATTTAACGATTACTATTTAGAGAAATACACAACCCGCATGTAGCAAAGCTAATCGAGGCGGGTTATGTAACTTACGATCAAATTCGATCAAAACGCTACCACTGGGAATACATCTCTCGCTCCTAGCTTGTTCGAAGTACAATGTACGAGGATCTTTGATCACAAGGCAATCAACTTGCGAATGTTACAGAGAAAATGAAAAGTAAAAATTATAAACATCTTACCTTTATTTACATTATTGTATAGCCAAACAACTTGCCTAGTAGCTGAATTACGTGTTTCATATAAGATGGCGCTAGCCGAGTTACCTACGGTATATACAAAACAGGAGCATTTTGATGTCAACTTAGGATATAGGCGAAACACAGTGATGGTAGTAGAGTTCGATCATTTGCAGAGACATTTGGTTTCAAATATTGTCCTCAATCTGAGCTCTTTCTGATTTTCTAGATTCCAGATTCCGGATTCCGGATTCCGGATTCCGGATTCCGGATTCAGAATTTCATCTTTTAGGTAAACCCGCCAAGTAAAATGGCGGTAACCAAGATGGCGACTTACGCAAGTACGTCTCTTCAATCTTGTATCTTTTTTTTTCAGCCAAAAAGTAATTTTTGCTTTACCATAAGAGGGGTAGTCCGCGGAGTAGTCCATAGGGTAGTCCGTGAAGTACTCCGTGGGGTAGTCCACGGAGTGGGGTCAGTAGGTAGTCCACGGAGCGGGGGTCAGTGTTTTCAACTCTCCCATCACGCAATATAAACAAGATGGCTACAAATTATAAGGATTTGTATGGGAATCCCGGTGATCGGTCTAGTTGATAGATATACGAAAAATTTCTCAATAAAAAAGACTTACCTTACATCCAAGGTGTGTTGCTTGCTATCCGTGTGGTTGTTTAACCGATCTATCGCGATTTGAGCGATTTATGGGCTTTCTGTGTTTCCACTCTCAGAGTGGAAACACAGAAAGCTGCTGTGGTGCTTTCATGGCCATATCAACTGTTCGGTTGTTTGGATCACAAACCAAATTAGAAACAAAACGCTTACCAAAATATCCACATTTCTTGAGAATCGGGCTTTGCGCTGGTATTTCTTGATGATCGACTTCTGTTTAGCCCTTGGAAAATTTCTTTCCATCTCCTGCCGATATCTCCTGCCTTTCTCCTACTCTCTCCTGTTCTCCTGCTCGTAACCCTGCTCGTTTGTTTTTGCTCGTTTGAATTATCCTTCCGCCGCAAGCTGAGTCTGCAATCATTGTAGCACCTACGTCATGTAAAAGCAATGTAATGGACATAACATGATGAAAGAGTTTGAGTTTGATTTCGACGAGGAACTCTTCGAGGAAACAAATCGTAGGAGAAACCGGGTACAAGAGACCTACAAACCAAAGCAATGTCATCCCGAGGTTTGTTTGAAACGCCTATTAAATATTATCCATTCTTGCTTCCTTTTCCAATCTATCGGGCTAAGGCGGTTTTGTACATGCACGACGGCGTATACGTGGTAGCTAGACTGTAAAAGACTGAATTGCAGCTCTCAAAATCAATCAAGATTGAATGGGCAGCTATTTATTAACGTTCTTTACTCCAAAAAAGTTTTCGGGGCTTAAGTGCTGGATACCCCTCCACTCCAAAAGAGATCTTGAAAAGTGTGGCTACGCGGCTACGCAGACACGCAGAATGCAGGCTGTCTTACAGAGGACACATAGAGTTTGAAGATGGCTACGCGGCTACGCAGAAAACCTAGAACCCAGATAGAGCGCCTCATCTGCAAATTTTGTCTTTCATTCATTCGCGCAAAGAAACACATGGGTTAGGGTTAGGGTTAGGGGGAGGGGTGGTCTTCACAACTGCGTAGCCGCGTAGCCACTTCATTCCCATACAAGCAAATTCCAAGGGGGAGGGGAGGTCTTCACAACTGCGTAGCCGCGTAGCCGCGTAGCCGCGTAGCTGTGTAGCCACTTCATTCCCATACTAGCAAATTCCAAAGGGGGAGGGGTGGTCTTCACAACTGCATAGCCGCGTAGCCACATAGCTACTTCATTCCCTTCCCAGCAAATTCCAAGGGGGAGGGGTGGTCTTCACAACTGCGTAGCCGCATAGCCACTTAGCAGACACAAGGCAAGTATGACATATATGTATTTCTCGTTCTTAAAGCGTTAGCAGGAGATAACTGCGTATACATGTAGCCAGCTTTTTCAGGGGTATAACTTCAAATGGAGGGGAATTCAGCAGTTACTCCGTTTTCGGGAAGATGGTCTTTGTAAAATGGTCAACTTTAAAATATGGCCTCAGGATTGTGGACACATGTGACTTCGGACACATGGGGCACACACATTCTGTTTGTGTTTTTAAGCTTATACACCCATCAATGTTAGTCCTGAGGGGGGGGGGGAACGGTATGGGGTGGGGACTTTGATCTGAAACGCAAATTTTGAGTCAAACCTCCCCACCCTTGGGGTAAAGTTTCAAGTTCACAGTTCCCTACTATAGGGATTGAGATCCAAGAGGCTGACCCATTAAATGCTTAAACAATACACACACTCCAGGTTTAAAAAATCTCAGTTTAAGTTTTCCTTTTAACAACGGGATGAAATAACACTGAAAGAAACCGATGGTGTGATGATGTCACAAAAACTAAATTTGCGAAATTGTGGGATTTGTTCGGATATTCAGAAAGAACACGATGATAGCAAGAACACAATAAAAAAGACCTAATTGCCAAAAATCAGCATTTTCTTACAGTTTGAGAGTGAGATATTAGCACCGTTATGCTCTGCTGACTCCATACAAATCCTTCTAAATTTTACTCAGTTCCTAACGTTATGAACTGAGAAAATTTAGAAGGATTTGTGTGGAGTCACTAGAGCATATTGGTGCTAATATCTCAGAGCCAATTTGCCTTTAAATGCTGATTTTTGGCAAGTTAGCATTTTTCATCTTGCTCTTTCTGAAAATCTCAGCAAATCCCATAATTTCAAAAATTCTAATATTTGTGACGTCACACTTTAGCACTCTATAGTAACAACAGATTGGGCAAATGTTTTTACCTTTCTTTCCTCCGTCTTGTTCTGCTGCACATGGACTTTTGGGTATTTTCATGATAGAAAGTCACTCATATCTAGGCTCCACTCTGTCAGTTTTCAAGAAGGTAGCATCACATTGTGATGTTTTACCATGGCAAAGTCCAAACTTAGGAATCAGTCTTTCATGAATATTATCTCCGTTTTCAAGTTTGATCAAACTTCCCCACCCTGGGGCCAACATTCTCTTCAGAGTTTGTCAAAATTCCCCACCCAGGGCATGGAATGTCAATCAAAGTCCCCACCTCATCCCATATCCCCCCCCCCCCCCCCCTCGGGACTAACATTGATAGGTGCATTAAGCTTAAGCTTGTATAAGGCTTCAAACTATAATGATGTACCACTAAATATAATATATTTTATTGTATGTATGTTGCTTTAGTATAAAACTTTAGATAAGTCCTGGTTTAACACACAAAGCAGATTGTGTGGTCCCCACGTGCTATGGGCAAGGAAATATGACCATTCCTCATGTAGGATCTATTGCAAAAAATAACCTTGAAAGATCTTCTCCCCCAGTCTTCCAAATTTTTGCACTCACTTTAAATGTCCTAAACCACTGAATTGTATGAAAATAGAGAAGGCATTCACAATCAGAACTTGCCATCAATACAATATTATTTATACATAGTAAAAATTAAAGAGTTGTTGCTTATAGGGTTGTGTTATAGCAGACATTCCAACCTTCTTAATGTTGAAGACTTGATGGCCTGGTCCCAGTTGTTCAAAGAGTGGATAACTCTATCCAGTGGATAAGTCACTATCCAGTGGATAAAATGTATCAGTTGCGATACATTTTATCTGCTGGATAGAGTTATCCACTCTTTGAACAACTGGGACCAGATGAAAATACTTTCCCATGATAAATTGCGCTATCTTTTGTTTTCACTTGGTGACCCTCTAGTTTTTTGCAGGTCATAGTCCATGTTTTCTTCTGACTATTTTCAGTCTATTGACTGTGGTTTGTAGTGGGGATAGCACGTCATATCAATCAATCAGAATTTTGACTGTCCTCAATTCTTTAAATAGCATATATTTATTCTTTATTTATTTATATAATTATTTAGTTATTCATTCCAGTGGTTTATGCAGTTCTGTCCAAGTGATGATCAGCCTGAGAGACAAAATATCAAAAAGTACGAAGGAGATCTGCTGTATCAAAAATGTAAATACCAAGAGGCCCTTGTAGCATACCAGGAGTCCTTGCAGTGCTTACCACCAAACAATGTAGTGCTGGCCAGAGAACTGATGGAATCAATGGCAATATGCTCATTAAAGCTGGGAAAGCTGGATGATGCTTTGACCCTTGTCAAAGAAATAATGGTTAGTTAAAGTGAAAGAATGGGGGAATTACCACAGATTTATTATGTACAGGGTCAGTAACTGAGGGACTGTTGTACTACATTTGGGGGAGAGTGGATTTTTATGAGCTTCTTTGACAAGGTAGATTAGCCATTAAAGTATAAATACTGAGATTCAAAAGCTCCTGTATTTCTTTGCTTGGCTTGTCTTCTTTATGTCTGAATATTTTCTGTTTCCCTAAAAGTAGAAATTAATTTTTATTAATAAAAGGGAAGGAGGATAAAATTAATGAGTCTGATGGTTTTTCAGTATAGAGTTTTTCATCTTCGCCTTTGGGCTCACCAAAATTCAGTCCTGCATCCTGTAAAAATGTCCTTTAATTATATTTAGCACCTATCCATGATTCTACAAAACAAATGAATAAAGGACCATGAATATATGAAAATCATATATTTGAACTGCAGATTAAAGAATGAATATGTGAATGATCTACCACACAGTTATGAACACTACTTATATAAGCAGTAGGGAAAATAAGTGTCTTGCCAAAAACTCAAGAATCATACATTTCTTTTGTTTTGCCTTTCAAAACAAATCACTCATGCATCACTTCAGTTAGCTCAGTTTCAAGCTAACATCACATGTTAATTTTCCAAATCTGAGCCCTTAACTAGGCTCCTGGTGTGATAAGCAGTCTGTGCCAAAGGAGAGCAAATTTTAGGGAAATTTGGATTTTGCATGTAAGGCCAAATTGTCAGTTATGCCCATCTTGCACAAAGCCCTTGAATTAACCGTTGTCAAATTGCTTTTTCTCAACAGAATGACAATCACAATGACTCTTCCATTTGGGATTTACTCTCTCAGATTTATAGAGCCATGGGTAATATCCAAGGTATATTGAATGTCATAAAGCATCTAAACAAATATTTCTGTGCTTATTCATTGTGTGGTCCTGTTGAGAAAAGGGGGAATTTAGAATACCAGTAATTTATGATTTGTGTCAGTGGCCTTTGAAGTCATCTTAATGGTGACTGCAAGTCATTTTACATAAATAAATAACAATAAATAAACAAACAAATTGACTAACTTGGGTGACACTTAACAGTAGTTATGAGTGACAACTCAGAGGCCCTTCACCTGTAGGTTCAATTGGAATTTGGAAATGTTGGTTTTTAAGAAGATCGGAAAAACCTGTCAAGAGCAAGGATGAGATTACCAATGACAGGCTCAACACACATACAATCACTGTGGCAGGTTTGGAAATCAAACCCGGACAAATTAATTGGTGGGACCTACATGTAAGTACTCTCTCCACTGCGCCATTCCTGCTCCCCAATACAAGAAAAGTATATTTCATTATCTTTGGCCACAAAGTAAATTTTCAACAAATACAACAACTTGTGTGCTTAGCTTAAATTCTTTCTGTATTTATTGACATTTTTGCATTCTTGACTTGTGTAGCCATTGTGTATGTCATTTTTTCCTGCAAAAATATTTTTGCTGGTACCTCACTTGTTTGTTGGTTTGGTTCTTAATTCTTTTTTTTTTTTATTTAATTAATCAGGTGAAATAAATGCGCTGCAGATGTGTGCTGCTCTTCACTCTTGGAACTATCAATATTGGTTTTCACTAGCTTTGGCGTATGAAAAAGCCTCATGTGTACACCACCGAAATGAGAAATCAGGAGATGTTAATCCAAGTAACAATCGTGTTCATCATCACAAATATCCGAGGGGAAGAGACTGTCACTGCAACTTAGGTCAAAGAACATTACTTGGAATGCATAATTATAAACAATATAATGCTGATAAAGAACAGCTAAATGTACAGATGAGAGAATGTTTGGAACATTTACATGTTGTAGAGAAGGGAGCTAATTCACCTGAACAAGTTTATTACTGCAGTCACTACTGTGCTTCTACTCTTCAGCCAGATAATCCAACTACAATTCAAGAACACTCGATAACATTACACTGTTCAAATCAGACATTTCCAGATTCTAAGAAGAAAAAGAATAATTCAACATGCTTGGATTTCAGGAAACAGAAGCGATCTCCTCCAGCTGAAACATTCCATAGATGGCACACTTCATGTAAAGCCAACAGTGAAGACAAATTGCAGTGGAGAAGACATGTCCTTTCCTTTGGCTGTCTTATTAAAAGCAGGTAAGACAAGTACACAGGGTGTACAAGGATTATTTATTTCATTTAATTTCCCATTTCATTTCATTTAATTTTTTGCTGGGATGTTGATTCCACCGTGGACTGCTTGCAGTCTGTTTCCGTCTCTCAAATATTAATCTGGCTCAAAAGAAACCCAGGCAGCCTTTTCTGCTACTGTATACGTCAAGTGTAGTATTTCACTCATTGAAATCCCAATGTTTGTGTGTCCATTTAATTCCTACATTAAAGCCGTTTTTCAAAAGTCATGATAAAGTTTCAAGTACAATAAGTATTTTCTCTGGAACACTTTTTTTGTGGCATTACTTTGAGGGAAAGCTAATTAACCAATTAGCATTGCTTGAGATTTTGCATAACATATGCAAAACTTTAATTTTCAGGCCCAATATGTTATTTTGACCTTTGTGAAACAGGGTCTTCAAAGTATTTATCATGTCTCATACGCAATGCAATGGATCTCCTGGTCTCCCATGTGGGTGACCAAATCTCCTGGACAAAAGCAAATAAGGGGTGGATGGCTGCATTTTCATGCATGTTTTACCCAACCTGCTGTAATTATGTAACAGAGACCAAAGAAAATACATTTTTATCATCGTCACTAAATTTGAAGTGACAAAAACGCTCCAATTTGCCTTCAAAATGGGGGAGGGGGGATTTTCTCTGGGAGCAAGAGGGGGGGGGGTAACTAAGGAGGGTTAGCACAGAAGTAAAAAATCTTCTGATTTTATATCTGTGGTGGTTGGCATCTGGGTACCTGTAAAGTGTGATGTAAAAATTTTGTTCTTTTGCCCCCTTGCCCCCACCCCACCCTCCCCCCTCCCCATCACTCACGCGCCTAGCAAGGAAGTTTGCCTGTGTCCCTATGTGGTTTGTTGGAGATACTAGACAATTCTCTCTCTGAATTAAAGTGTTCTGACTGATTTGGGGAGCAGGGATGGTGCAGTGGTGAGAGCACTTGTCTTCCACCAACGTCGCACGAGTTCGATTCCCGGAATCGACATCATATGTGGGTTGAGTTTGTTGTTGGTTTTCTTCTCTGCTCCAAGAGGTTTTTCTCTGGGTACTCTGGTTTTGCCCTCTCCTCAAAAACCAACACTTTTAAATTCCCATTTGATCCGGAATGCTCTGACATTTAATACATGAGTGCCTGGCTCGGGAGATTGGGCAACCACTCCTCACACTATCAAACTTAAAATTAATAAAAATTGATTTTATACAGACTGACTGATTTTACAATTTACTAGGTTCTTTCTTGAAAAGGCAGTGGAAGCATCATCTTCCTTTGTAAGGGAAAAATGCAAAACATTTCTGGAAGAGGTATGCATTGCCAAGTACATGTAGGCAGTTACCTTTTATTCTTTAAAATTAATAACAATGGTAATATTAATTTAAAACTATTCATTGCATTTTAAGCATGTCTTGTGAAAATTTAATTTGACACTTTGAATGATGTTATTGTTCTACAAGGTAAATCACAAGATTGCTACCCATACTGACTGTGGCTGTGTATATTTGACTGACAAAGTTTTAGAGGTAAATTACACATTCACTTTCTTAATAAATTTATATAAATTAGAAAGTAACACTGTGGGGTAAGACAGTGAAAAGAGGTGACTCCAGTTTTGTCAATGAAATCCTATAGTGTGACCATTCAAATAAAAGCTACATGTATGTTTGTTAGAAAATACTAGACAAGTACAGTCAAACTTCGATAATCCAAACTTGCCGGGGCTGGAATAAATAGTCTGGATAATAATGAGAGTATGGATAATAAAAATATGAATATTAATGCAACAAAATACTTTAAACTGAATCAATTAGGAAATTTGATGCAATAGAGTGCAGTATCGTGCAAACGAACTTCATGCAAACACTTTGGTCTAAGACGTCTTTGGAAGGAAAACAAACCTGTTTCAAACGCAGGTTAATCACTTAAATCTGATGAAGAGATCTTTGGTGGGTCTGGGAGCATCCAGATGAAAGCTGCTGCACAGTAGTCTTTTAAGTATTTTTTCCTTTGATCTGTAAAATAGAGTTTACAAGTCTTTACCTTTTACCATGCTCTCTGATGACTAAAAAAGTGATTTTTTTTTATCCTCCAAGATGCTGCATACATCTGCCATTGCTAATGAGCAGGAAGTACCCTACATCAAGGAGGGTGAAACAAGAACTATGGTTATTGGAAAACGTGTACGTGCTCACCAATTTAACATTTATTTCTTCTTTTGCACAGTTATCAGGCATTTACACAACTGCAGAGATGGGATTCTTATAAATGAGCAGATTCCATCTTATTCTATTTATTTGGGAAAACAGAGAAATATACATACATTATCGTACAGGTTTCCTTCCTAATAAGAATTCTTATTAATTCATTAAGCTGATAATTTTTTGAATTGGTGACCGGTGACAAATTGATAGTATTGTTTGCTACCTCAATTTTGAGTACATAAATCAAGAATTAACCCTAATGCCGAACATGTTCTGTTTTGTTTCGCCAGGTTTGCAAACGACAAGAAAACTCTGCTTCAGAAAAAGCAGCAGTTGAGTTTGAACTGAAGTGGTTTGGTGATTTACTGTCATATATGAATGGAGATAGCTGACATCAAACTTTAACCACATTTTGCTTTCTTATCGGATATGAGGCCTTCCAAGGGGTAAAAGCAACAAGCGACATGGCTCCGAAAACAGGCGACAATCTTCACCGAAAACACCGACAACCGAAAGAAATGGCAGAAAAAGCGCGGCAGCTTGCGACAGGGGCCACCCCTTGGAAGGCCTCAGATATGTGAATACGTACAATAAAAATGAATGAATTGTTAATCTTGTCTCCTTGTAAATGTCAACAAGAGGCTACAATTAGCCTAAACTCGGGCTTGCAAAAAACAGTATTGTAGCCCTAACTTAGCGCTAAACAAAAGAATAGAGGGAAGTCTGTCTTTCTTACATCGGACGCATTGCCGTGTTTAGCTTGTGTTGGAGTCTATTTCTTTAGACCCCTATCAACATATATTCCTCTAAAATACAGCTCAACCATTGAGAACAATAATTATAACACTTGTAAAAAATATTTCTAAAAGAACAAGAAAAAGAGAAACAGAAAAATAAAGCCCGTGATATATACCACTAAACGACATCGAACCCGGGTTAGCTGCGTCACAGGCAAGAACAGTGACCTTTAGGCCACAGAGATTTATCGTTTTGCAAGGTGATAAAAATAGTGTATTGATTCCAAAAAAAAAACTAAGCACACTTGTTTTCGCTTCGATGGATAATTGTTTGAGAAAAGAAACGCTTATCGAACGATGTAGGATTTTTTCGCATAAACGTTAATGGAGTACGTCTCGGTGAAATGTGAGTAGAAAATTAATTAGCAAAGTGAAACTGTTTACAAACACTTCTCCTTTGTCGTCTCATGTTATTATAATCGGCTCCGAAGCACAAGACCTAGAAAACTCAGACCCCCCAATCTGGAAAACTCAGACCCCTCATGAACGGCGATAATTCATTTTGCCCACGTTTATTTCACTTTGAAAATTTGTATAGTTATGAGGGGGTCTAAGTTTTCCAGTTTGGGGGGGGGGGGGGGTGGGGTCTGAGTTTTTTAGGTCTCGTGCTCCGGAGCCGATTATAATAACGTGAAGTGTTTGTTATCTGCGATAAATAGAGGGTCTAACATTTCAGCGCACTGAACGGCGATAATTTATTTTGTCCACGTTTATTTGACTTTGAAAATTTGTATAGTTTTGAGGGGGGGGGGGGGGGGGGGTCTGAGTTTTCTAGGTCTGAGGTCTGAGGTCTGAGTTCTCCAGACACCCGATACGGGGAACACGGCGGCAATCCATCTGGAGTTAAATTTTGGTCATGTTAAAAGCTTTCTTCTCGCTGTTGAACTTGAAACATTCGTATAGACACTTCTCTTAACATATTAGTTGTTCAGACTTCAAAGACACAAGGTGAATCGACGTTTTCCGATACGTGACAACAGGCATCATTCTTGCTGTTGATATGAGATTTACACTTCCGAATCACTCGGCCGTGAAAGGTCAAACTCCCTTTGTCTGTAGTCTCTAATTTTTGGCGCTCCCCTCGCGTCGCGTCTCCTCGCAACTTCGCGCGCGCACGTGCCCCCACAATCCGTCGCCAAAATTAGAGACTACTCGCAGTCTACTCAGGGGCACCCAACGACAAGTTTCGGTAGATATCTGTTCGGTGGAGGGTAATTCGCCTTGGGTTTTCGGCGTCGATTAAAGAGTGCACTCAGATTTTCGTAACTAAAACGTGGCCTAAAAGATTCGCAATGGAGAAATCATAGCCCCTAAGTTTTTCGGAAAGGTCGTAATTGCTGTTTTAGGCAGTCAAAAACGTCACCTAGCATTTTCGGAAAGAAAATAGTTCCCTAGAAATTTCGTAGAAAGTTTATTTCAGCTTGCATTTTCACAAAGGAACATTTCGTTCCCTAACATTTTCGGACAATTAAAATTTCAGCTAGGGAATCCGAACAGATGAACTTCTTCTAGCTTATGAAAACATCACTTTAAACAGACTTCAAACACCATAAGGTACTTAAAAATGCCTTGCTACAGCTTTTGGTTGATTTGGCTCGCTGGGTGCCCCTGTCTACTGAAGCAGACACGAGGAAACACGGCAGTCCATCTGCCGTTAAGTTTACTCATGTTAAAAACTTTCTTCTCGCCGTTGAACTTCCAAACATTCGCATAGACACTTCTCTTAACATATTGTTTCTTCAGACTTCAAAGGACACAAGATGAATCGACATTTCCCCATACATGACAACACGCATCACTGTTGTTAAAAATAGTTAGCGCTTGCGCAGAAACGCCGGAAGTGCACTTTGTGGATGATACTCGACGAAAAAGAAGAACCGTCGGTAATCTTAGACCCGGGCGCCGCGCGAGACGCGCGGGCAGCCCGAGTAATTAACATTCATAAATAATCATCAAAACTGAAAGAAAAAAACTCTATTCGTGCATGCCGGTTATGGAACTACGGTGGCCCACAGGAGTAAAACACAACTCGATATTTGGTTGAAAACACAACAAAATTTCCTGGCGGTAAAAAGCGTTTCGTGATTCAAAACAATATGTCCTGAAACACAAAAAAGTGATGCAAAACAAAGTTTCGCGATACAAAACAATATTTCGTGACACAAAACTATTATTTCCTGACACACAACAAAGTTTCGTGATGCAAAACAAAATTTTGTGATAGACAACAAAATTTCAGGAGACTGGTAACAAGCTTGGGCGACTTCAGATCACATGATTGAGTTGATTAACGATTAACCTCGTGCCCGACCCCATGGTGCAGGTCGTCCCGCCCGACTTCATGCTTTCTGTCAACTGTGGCGCTTGGTGGACTTTCGAAAAAGTCCTTCATATTACCTTCGGGTCGCAGCGCTTAGATCAATCAGAGTAGATCTTTGGGACCCGCTGAGATAAAAGTTATCAATCAAAACTCATTACGAGCAACGAAACGTGTAGTCTCCCTCGCAGCCGTTTTTAGTATCGTCATGCAACGCTCCTCCCTCCTCGTGACGATACTAAAAACGGCTGCGAGGGAGACTACGAAACGTGCCTTGCGGTTGAAATTCCAATCGATTGCGAAAGCCATAATCAAAATGCGAGTCACGCCACTCCCGTTTTTGGCGCGAAACACAAATGTAATTCTCGCCACTTCGTCTCTCGCTAAAAGATCGATCTCACGCATTGAGGAGAATTTCTCACGCCTGACTTAGAAATCCGAATGACTTGTTCTTTAACACGTTAACAACAAAATTCAATTCAATATTCCCCGTAAATGTTCCAACAAACAGCGCTTATTTGAGTCCCGTTTCAGTTTGCGGAAGTCATCGGAACAGCTTCGGACATGTTTGGTAGCATTCGGAAGCCTTCGGGAAATCGTCAGGAAACGCTGGAAGATTTTCGGAAATTCCAGTCACGAGGAGACGAAAATCTCAAGATCACGCAATTGACTCAGAAAAAGTTGGCAGGTATATAGTGCTGGGTGCTCAACATGCATGTGACAAGCATCGGAAAACTGGAGGAAGTTTCTCATGCAGTGAAATTTACCTCGTGGCCAATAGGCATGAATAGATTGTGCTAGTAAATCCAGCAAAAGTTGCTTGACAATACACCCAAAAGTTGCTCTAAAGTTGCTCAAAACTTTAAAAGTTGCCACCCAAATTTAGAAAAGTTGCTTACTTTTGAAAGTCATTTTGTTCTAGATTACTACTCAAAACATGACGTTGTATGTGTAATTTAACATCATCTGTTGTGATCAATATAATCTTTAAGCTCAACGTAACTAATAATGGAAAGTATTTTCTAATGACGTTTCTAATGAGTAAACATCACAATGTTTGCTGTAGACATCATAGTGCTGGCTATGCACTTTAGACAGTGATCAAGTTTGCAGCCTTTGTCTTATCTTATCATGATAAGATACAACAATGCAAAATGCTATGGTAACCTCGAAGGGTCAATATCTGTATTTTCATTTTCCTCGCTAGACATTTCAGCTTCTAATTGTGATGTCTCGCACTGCAGCAAATACCAAGACGGTGGGCGGGAGGCTCTATTGTTGGAGCGAATAACCGCTGGATGTAAGCACCCGTTAGATACATAGCTACTGTCCAGTTCGTGGGCGCACGTGTTATTTTATAAATTATTTGTAAGAACGTACGACATCCTTAGTTTTGACCAGTTTTAATAAAAACCTTTTAATTAAGACCTTTATGGTGGTTTGGTCAGTTTTTAACTATTTATTGACTCAAAAGTTGCCAAGGAAGGTAAAAGTTGCACTAGGTTGCTCGCAGTACAAAAAGTTGCTGAAAACGCTAAAAGTTGCTCAAAAGTTGCCAAGCACAATTTATTTATGCCTAGTGGCCAAAGGGAAAGATGAAAAACCAGATAAACTAAAGATAAACATGTCACTGGGCGGTCTTACTAAGAACCTCGACCTCGAACCTTCAAAAGAACCAGTGGTGTTGTAACGTTAATAAGTTAAGATCGCAACCATTTTCCAGAAAATTGACTTCAAATTTCGCGCCTTAGCTTTTCTACCCTTGCGGTGGCCGCCATCTTGGGCAATGCAATGATCTATGGGATTGATGTCCGTTAACTGCTCCCTTTTGTTGTTGTTTTGATATTTTCATTGCATAAATGCAGCCTTTTATGCTGGAGCCAGAATATTCTTGGGAAGAGCAACTGGGAGATGACAATGGCGAGGAAAATGAGTGGCAACCCTGGAGTTTTCAATAGGCTTGAGTTTTCGAGGCACCCATTGAGGTCGTAACGTAAGTTTAAAACTTTATATAGTCACTTCGTTTACAACTAGGGAGAGAGAAATAAGTGCTGTTACAGATGTCTGTAGAAGTTTAACTATGTGAAGGGGCGAAAATGTAGGAATGTCTCCTAACATATGAATTTACTGACCTAAAAGAATCATTACTTGGGGATTATATTTTTCATAAGAGTGTTATTGGATTAATTAAGAGAAATGCTTAAAAAACCATGATTTTGAGGCAGCTGAACTGCAAAAGTTCAAGTACAGTTTCACAGGGCTGTCAACCACCCAAGTCTTCAAGTATTGAGAATTGTGTTAGATGACGTCATAACGCACATGACATCATTGTAACATTTGATGGGATTAGTTTATTTCCGACCAATCACATTATTGCTTATATAATAATTATTACAATGGCAATGCTCAAGAACGGTTTGTTGGAGTTCTGATGGTCGACGAAACGTTTTAATTTTGTCATCCTTGTTAACAGTAAAATAGTTCAAACAGCGCAAAATAATTGAAATTTTATTGATAGCGATCCACATCTTTATGACACAATCGTGAGACAAAAGATTAACTCAGCTATCATTTGAAACCACGATAGATAATAATAAAAATATATCACATTTATATTGCGCATTTTCTATGCAATATTCAAATGCGCATTACAACACTGGCCAGGGGACTTTGCCAGACTGCTTTTTACGCAGTTTACAATTAATGAAGTTGAGTTATGAGTGCCCCCGTAATGTCAATATCAAATTAAGTCAGACACTAGGGGTGGTCACTGCCAGAGTTTTGTTACGTCCCTAGTGGTTCTAGCGATGACGAACACCTTTCATAATATTGAAATTTTATTGTTGTGAAAGTCGAGTCTCACAAGAAATGGCAAACTCTGGTGATTATCCAGGAGATTTCAGACTCTAATCTGGAGACCAGGAGATACGATCCAAAATCTGGAGTCTGCCGGATTATCCGGGAAGGTTGAAAGCCCTGAGTTTCATGTGCCAACAAGTGTTGGTGCTGAATGCTCATCAGGAATTCAGTTTGTGAGGAAATCCAATGGACAGGACAAGACAAAATGCTCAGTTTTGTCAGTTCTGTGCGCACAATTAGCACCCGTATACTCGGCCATTTAAATATCTTGCGTTCGGGCCGCATTTGGGAAAAAAGTGCATGAAGTGTAAGAAAGGAGGACACTTTCACAGGTGTGGAAAAAGAATGCAAAAAAAGGCTTGCAAGTTGACACAGCATTGATGAGACTTCAAGAGTGATAAGGAGTACATTTTGAGAGAGGGTCCTGAAGGGGTAAAACAGGAGCTGGGATTTGCCTATTTTCGGACTGGGAAAATGGGATCCACTGCAATGGGACTTGGATTTTACTACTGGTAATGGGAATGAGATTTCTATTCTTTGTCAGTCTCTGACTCTATATATACAATGTATATTGACACAAATGCTAAAATAAGCCCATTTTTGCAAATAAGGAAATACGATAAGTGTATTAGTAGGTACCGGTTGGCACAAAGAATCAGTACTTTTTTGCTCTGGCCAGCAAGTTCTTGCTACCAGGCTCCACACCATGGCCAGTTCTGCCAGTTTTCCTGATCAGCGGATTTTGAAGTAGAAATGACATGCGTCTGTCACGTTGACACATCTCCAAAATGGAGTCCGACTTTCGGTGCACAATGATTATAGAGATTAAATGTTTTCCACCAATAATACAGTAATTCATACCAAAAATTACAATATTACAGCTGACTTAAACTGCAGCCCAAGTGATTTATAGAAGATAATTGAGCAGATTTGTGGAATTCAAAGATTGAGCAATGAAACAGGGATTTGCCGACTACGCTGTTGAGTTATTTATGGATTTTGTTGAGCCAGGAAACCCGAAGAGAGCCCCATTCGTTCTGCGAACAAGTGATCAGATTGCGATGGCCAGAGAAATTGAATCTCGGTCATTGTTGATTCGAGTTATCCAGCGGGTGATGGCATTTCAAAAAGGGACCGTGAATGTTGTACAGAATATCTTGATGAATGTTTTAATTTTTTAAATCACTAGTTTTTGTTTAAAAATATATTTTTTTTAAATAAAAATTAGTGAGCGGTACACAGCAACAGATATTGTCAACTTTGTTTATTATCCGAACGGTTTCTTCTGATCACACAGACTTTATTAGGAATTTAACAAGATTACAAATTGAACTACTTTATACTAAATGTTTACCGGCAGTATAAAGCACATTCAAAGTAGGTTGTGAACAGCAAAAAACACCCACAAACAAATATGCACAGGATAGATACAATGTAAATCCTGCATTACAAAATGTGCAATAGTTAATTTTGGGGTCACGATTTAACGTTAAATCTAGATTCTCTACTGATAGTTAAAAGTCAGTTTGACTGATTCTTATTGTTACTTTTAGCCCCCCATGGTATTTAATATGTTAATGAAATCCAATTTTTTCTCAGCACCATGTAGATCTGTTTGAGGTAGATATAGTTGAAAGTTCCGAAGAAGAAACGTCCTTACCATTAAGTCAGAGATAACAACTGAATATTTATCATGCAAGAAGTCTAATGTGTTCTCGTTTTTGAGAAACGTACGTATCTTGGTTTGTTGTTATTTGCAGTTGATAACTCCAGTCAATCTGGAGATGAACAAACCTTGACGGAAGTGGCAAATATACTAGCAAAATGGGGAAGGACCAGATGGTAACTTCATTCGTATTTCTCAGATGGCCGGCGACATAATATAACATATCAATGACTTTACGTTAAAAAAATCATCGTCTATAAAATGATGAAAACAAAATCTAATGAACTGTCTTTCACGCTTTAAACAGGAAGGAGAGGATATATCAGAAAGTGGATCTCCATACACCTTATTCCAAAATGGCGGCTGCTCGGAATGATCTGGGGAGAGCAGCGCGGAAACGAGGCATCGAGGGCCAAGTCAAAGTCAAGCATGTAAACAGCAATGGCGTTCGTAGTATCTATCAGGAGAATTGAAGACATACCTGGCAGTTCGTTGAACGGATGGGATCCTAATCAGTTGAAAAATGCTTAACTAAAATTTTGGTTCAAGTGTCGTGGTGATTCTTGTAAAGGTTTACGTAATTACCAAAGCACAATTTTGTAAGCGGTAAGTGATATAGTGATTTTGCTGTCGGAAACGCCGACCTTGCTAAGGCTGCTAAGGTCAATTAAGTATCTCATTTTCTTCCTTCTTTTACAGCGTGAATGAGTATTATTTGAATTAAAAGACCGACTATCTTCTAGTCGACCCGGACGAAAATCTCATCTATACCCGGCATATAACGACTGAGCCGGTAAAGAGCTTTTCAGGCTGAGGTTAGCGCTAATCATTGATTAAGATGTATTAAAGCCTATAAGTTCAGTTGTCATAAGATGGTATTTAACCCGGGTTAGCGCTAACCATGCTTCGAGCAACTGGGCCCAGGGAAGCTGACTACAACACTACAAACATTTAGGAAAAATATTTACCCGGGATTAACTTAACCAAAATTTTATTTGCTTGGAACGCTAAAAAGGAGATTTAAATTAAGTTATTTTTTCTCGGAAATGTAGTTCAGAAAATCAGAAATCATAGTTCAAAATAGTGAGCAAACTGAAAATAAATGGTCACGTTGCCTGTACGCGAGTTATGTGCTTATGCTTACAAACGCACCACATTTGACTGACAACACTAAACAGAGTAAATGCACTAGACTGTCCCATATGTGGAAGTTTTTTGTCTTGTTGTTCACACACTCATCGCGGATTTGAAGGGAGACAATTTGTTGTGTTTGCACAACTTCCTCAGAGGTCATTTGACCTTTGGTTCCAATAAAAAGTGCCCCATGGAAAGTTGACTAACAAATGTTTTGGCACCCCCAGGTGAGATTCCAATGAGCTCCTTCAGATTGGTATGCCGGTTTTTATACGAGCTATAAAAGGATCACTGTTTAAACGAAGACTCTTAGGCATTTGACAGCAGAGCTCACTGCAGTCAATTATGACCCTGGTGGAAGGATATTTATCTTTAAAATTAGCAGGCATGTGGTCATTGATCTTTGCCCTTGAGGGTCATACTGAAATGATGCTGACCTTTAGAAACATAAAATTAATCCAGGCTTAATTGCCTTGGTCTTCCTTGTTCAGGGGCATCTAATTCATATTTGCTACATCATGAGAAGGTGAATGCCAATAATCAATGTTTTCACCTTCTTTTACTGGATTTAAATACTGAATTATACTCTTGAAAATGTCTCTATTGGGAAATCCAGAATAAAAAGCTAAATGTTTAACTGACTTCATAAATCTATCGAAGCTAAATACTTTCGATTGTAAATCTTGGAAATATCCGCCTCGAATTGTCGGAGTTTTTCAGTAAGCTCGGCTTTCTCACAGTCCAGATCATGGATAGCTTTCTCACAGTCGTTTTATAGCTCCCTAGAATCTCTATGAGGACAAATATCTGAATCATGATGTCTTGGTTGATGACAGTAGGTCAGGAGTTGTTAAGGTTTTCCTCAGTCTTTTTCGTTTGATCGGACTACTATGCTTTGGTGCTTTTCGTTTTCGAGCGAACACTTCTTTCACGGAAAAGCGGATGGTACAGCAGTAGTTTTCAAAGTTTTCTCGCGACCAGCAAACGAACAAATATAACCCGAAGACTTGAAGTGGCGCAAACATACCCTTGATCGAGTGTTATGTCACTTAAAGTTAATCCAAGATCCCTTCGTATGGCAACAATCCATTCGGCTTGAACACACTACACGTCGGTCTTCTGGAAACTTCTGATAAGAGATTTTCACACCATTTTTCCACATAAATTTTCTTAGGACAGAATGGAATAGAGCAATTTTGAAGCATGATCGCTCATGATTACCATATGTAAACACTACAAGATTTTCACGCCGGCCCTCGATGCCTCGTTTCCGTGCTGCTCTCCCCAGATCATTCCGAGCGGCCGCCATTTTGGAATAAGGTGTATTGTTCAAGCGCCCAAAGCAGGTATACAGTATGGTTAAAACTATGCCAGTGAGTATCTCTAGCCAATCTTGGACACCTTAAAAAGTGTTTTCAGGAACTTACTTAATTTAAGTGATTTTGGTGAAATTGTGAAATCCGTTAACAGAGATGGAAATAATGGCCGGTGATTGGTAATTCCCAATCAAATTTGTCATCCAAAAATACAATGAAATAATATAAACTCACAAGAAGAAACAACAACATTAATGGCCAAGGGTTGTGTGTTGTGGCTCTTAAAAGGACCAACGAAAATGGAAAAATACACAGTCAATGACGCAAATTCAGTTCCTCAAATGTAACAATATAATTGCTGGTTGGGGGTCGGGGGGGCGGAGGTCGGTGTACTGGGTGAACGGAGGGGGATCATTGTCATTTGTCCTAAAAAAAAATCACCTATCAATCATTTTTCCCTTATTTCCATCCCTGAGTTAACACACAACCAATGAGCCATTTTTGTTAGAACTTGCCGTTTTAAAGACAAAGCTAAAAGTGGCGTGCATATATTTCGAAAACCATTAATGCGCAATACTCCATAGTACATTTAAGCTCATTCAGGCCTTAGCATATACAGTAAATCGATGTTATCCCTCTTGCACCAACCTTTCACGTTTTGCTGATACAACTGATTTGCAGACTTCCAGTGAATGCAATAAACTGGATCATGGTCATAACTATAAAGCAAGATGTAAGTTTAACTGCAACATATCAGTAAACGCTAGCTAGGGGAGACCATTTGGAGAGTGGTAGAGGATTGGGGAAGGACGGGAAGGACAGCCCATCATTTTGGAGCTTTGTTTTTCACACAAGAATCAAAAACTGTCCAGTTGGGTTTATACAGTGTGTGTGCGAGGTCGCAGATCTTCTTCGGATGTGCGATAATACATTTGAAAAATAATACTTTCAATTGCCTGTCTTACTGTAATAATAATAATAATGATAATGATAATGATAACAATGATTTATGATGATGATGATGATAGAGAATTAGCTCCATTTGCAAATAATTTGTCCAATTTTTTATTTGATGTTAAGATCAAAAGATTTTTAAAAATTTGCCTTGATTTTTGTTATATTTTGTTTAACAGGGAAACTTTGTGGTAGTCACCTACAACAACTGTAATCACTTTTTTGTTGACGTCGTCTTGAGCGTGGAAAAGAAAATCTTTCGAGTTCAATTTTTGGAGCGGGTGGGCAGGAATAAGTTTTTCTGGCCATCTGATCCAGTAATAGAAGAGGTGGAAAAAGACCAGATATTCTGTACAGAACTTAAGAGTGCAAAGAAAGGGAGATTTATAACCTTTCTAAATGGATTTGGTTGTAGAAAATTTCAAGCCATGCAGGGCAAAGCTTCTTGAAAGAAATAAGCGACGGAAGGTAGGTGTACAGAATGACTTCAAGGGGTGATATCATGATTTTTTACCTCAATAGTGGAATGACATTGTTTTCGTTCAGGAAGTGCCTAGATAATAAAAGAAGACAATTTATTTTCCTTTGCAAAAGTCATATATCATACATTACATTTAGGTTGTCCTAAACACGAAGGAATTCAATAGTTGAATTCAATAATTGAATTCAATAGTTGAATTTTTTGCGATATTAAAAAAAAATGATTCTAGGGAGCTAGCAGGCACGTTTTGATTGTAGTACCAGCCATTTTGGTATCACAGTAGTCAGGTTTTATTGGACATCGATGCGGTTTCTTATTGTCTTATGACTGTCTCATGCACTGATAGGTGAAGCAAATCTGGGGAGATCTTTCCATGCCGTATGACAAGTTTGGAAGTATACCATGGAAAGATTTCAAACGAAATCATTCAGAAGAAAATGCCCGATACACAAGAGGCTTTTGTACATTCTCTCATGATGAAGGACACCATCTGGGATGCGGGATGGTTAAATGACAAGGTAAGAGAAGGTTGCAAGGAAAAAGTCATTTTTGGTCAATTTACTTACTCGAGTGGTTTTTCATAGGTTGTGGATGCCTGCATGTTAATATTGAAAGGAGGGAGAACAAAAACGCAAGATTTCACTCTCAGACCTATTATAGCTTGGTTAATAATTGTAATCGTCAGCACGTACGACTTAGTTCGCACTTACCTTGGGTAATTTGAAGTACTCTTAGAGTACTGTATTCATGAATGACATGTGTTACAGTATCTGTATAATTCAAATCACTGTGAAAACAGTGGAGCCATTTCAGTACTTTCCAAATAGGCACATGAGACTGGGTAAAGAGATTACCCTAACAAACCAATTTTAGCAGAGCATACTAAAGAAGCAGCTTCATTTAGAATTCCTTTTCCTTTTCTACGATCATGGGAGACAAATCATAACAGCAAATGCATTTTTCTTCCATACGATCAAGAGAGGAGCAAGTTGGAGAAAGAGGGTTTGTATTTGCCAAATTACTATTTCCCTGTTATGTTGCAGCTGCTTTTATATGGTGCAAATGTTCCCTCTCCCCGTAATTTGTATTTAAAACAAACTGTACCAGTATTCCTTTGTTTCTGAGTGGAAAATATATCTTCCAATTATTCCGTTAGTATTTTTCTCTTCTGAATTGTACATGTTACACCACTCATCAACATACAAATTCTAGCAGATTTTGGGATGTTTGTCCCATGAACCTAGTTTAATAGTCAAGCTCCCATGAGTCTCCTTTAGCTCATTGTACTAGTGATCAGACACATAGGTTCCAAGGTACCCCTCTGGTCCCACCCCATGCCCTCTAGTGCAGGTGAGGTTGCTGATTAATTCAATAAGGTGTTTAATTGCATTGTGGGAGTTCACAAGTTTGAATCTCAGCTGGACCAGTAGGGTTTGCTAAATGTGACTCATGACACATACAGGGACCAGTTCTGAAAATTTTACTTTCACTTTAAAGCTCCTCATCATAACCAGCTACCACTGCTGGTTCAATGAACACAGATCATTAAAACTTATTAAAGACAATTTTCATGTGTTATTTTTTTCTGGTGTTCCATACGGCCAATTACTATAATTAAAACTGTGCACCTAAAGTTGACCTTCACAGCAATTGAGAATTGGTAGGATAAGTGTTCCCAAAGCCATCTCTGAAACATAATAGTCTGGAGTAGAGACCATCCCCAGTGTGTGTCTTAAATTTCACATTTACATGATGGGGGGTATTCATAACTCAACTGTTACTTTATTAATTGTAGACTGCGTTACAAACAGACTGGCTAAGTCCCCAAGCCAGTGTTGTAATGTGCATTTGATTATTTCATAGAAAATGCGCAATAGAGATATGAAATATTATTATTATTATTATTATTAGTAGTAGTAGTAGTGTTAGTAATTATTGAATATGTACATGATCATCGCAGTTATGAACACTACTTAAGCAGTAGTGACAATAAAACCTGAAAAAATTTCAGGTTTGTGCGGGATTTGAACCCACGAAATCTGCGATACAAGTGCAGCGCTCTACCGACTGAGCTAACAAGCCATCTGGGAGCTGGTCGTTTTGTTGGTTCGTAATATACCCGTGAGTGTAGGATATATGAGCATGAATATATGAAAGTCATATATTTGAACTGCGGCCGGATTAATGGTTGAATATGTGCATGATCATCGCAGTTATGAACACTACTTAAGCAGTAGTGACATTATAAAGCCTGATAAAAATCCAGGCTTGAATGGGATTCGAACCCACGACCTCTGCGATACCGGTGCAGAGACAGTGGTATAAAAAGGGAGTAAGGTTTCTGTGGCCAGTTCTACAGTATGGTTGGTTTTCATGTCATGCAAGTAAAGTTTCAGGGGTGTGTGATATCCCATACTTGAGTTATTCAGCTAAATATACCACTCAAAATTACTGAGTTTAGTAAAACCTATGGAGCAGTCAGGGACACAAACATGGTGGCCAGTCAACCATCGAAAACATCTGCAGTTACTTTGGCCATGTTTTTAGTCTTCTGTCTTATTGATGAACTTGTAACTTAACATTCGTATACGTTACACACTTCTTGACATATTAGTTGTTCAGACCTCAAAAACACAAGATGAATCAAAGGTTTTGTGTATGCGATATTGGTTCCTAGCAGCCATGTCACACACTCTGAAAAAATCTGAAATTCAAACGGCATGCTCTAATTTCAAAACAAAGTGCACTACCAATTTAAACATGCAAGCAGATATGCAAAAATTTAAATCCCACTATTGTGCAAGACAGGTCACACACACCATAAATGAAAGAGTAAAACAAAACAAAACAAATAGAACAGAAAAAGGAAAAAATCTTGTTCATTCCAGGCTCTATTTCTCATTGCCTTTCCTTCATTCCAGGCTCCACCTCCTCTGATGGTAGCACTGCCACTCAGCCTCCACATTCTCCCCATTCCAGACCACCTCCACCACCACCATCTTGCGTAAGAGACAAGATGTTGTAGTTTCCAGTTCTGTGGAGTACCTGATTAGGTGCATGGACTGCTCTGACAAGACATCATCAGTTTTTAATCTTCATAGGACCGCTTTTTTCTTTGGTTAAGTGATGTAGCTGTTGGATTACTTAGTGAAATAGTTTTCTAAATATTAGTTTCTTACTTTACATGTTGTGCTTTTCCAGTTTAAAAATAGTGTTAAGTTTTGTCAAACAGCTGGGATTTTGAGTTCCTTTATTCCAGACATGTGATGTACTTATGGACCCCAAATCAGCTTAAGGTGATTATAAATCACATGGTTGTTCCTGACATATTCTTTTAAAACACAAATTTTATTGACACTCCCTGAAAAGACCTTTTCGGTGACAGTTCTATATATACACTTAAAAGAATAAAACAATAACATTTCTTAAATTTACCTAAAGTAAACAAGAATAAATAAAATTAAATAAGGGCTATGGTAAAAGGTGACAATAACAGCTTATGGGATAAATGATACTGCTAACTTCTTATTTATTTTATATTCTATTTTGGAAGCAAAAGGTTTTGGTGGGAAAACCTCAACATCCAGGCAAATGTTCGGTACCTCTGTACACAAAATGCATCACTAGTTAGGTGTTCAATTGGATGATATGCTATCAACATCCCCTGTTTCCAGCTCTGAAAAATTAGTTCTGTATGAAGGATGTCACTTAGTTGATCATTGGGCTCCATTAGTAAGAGATGAATCTCTGATTTAAAATCCTGCCATTCATATACAAATCTCAACTAGCCTGAAAACAATTTGGATTAACATATGAAAAGCAGGGCTATTTGGATAAAAAAATCTACTCCACCCTAACATTCACCCACGAATAAGTTCACAACTGAAAAATGGGCAATATTATTATCAGTAGTCCACAGTTGAGTGTTCAGTGACCTGGGTTTTAGAGTCTGGAGGTGACCTTGTTTTGATACAAAACTCTGTCTTTCTTGTGTAAATGCTGACTAGTTAGCATAAGAATAACTTGATTTGCATCAAGTTCATAGGTCAGGTCACCGAGGATTAAATTGTAGCATGGAATATTCAATAAAACCACTATATGTAAGATTTACTCCAAAGACACCACTTTCTCAGGTTAAAAAATCCCATTGCCAGTTGCACTCCAAAAGAAAAACATGTTTCTGACATGCTTGTATTATTGCTTATATATTGTTGAAATAAATAAATGTATCCACACTGTCCTTGTCATCTTTCTCTCCTAACCAAAATATATTGGACCCACTATGACAAAAAAAAGCCATGCTCACTGTGCCAAACAACAAAGTTTTGATAAAAAGGAGACTTACCATGAGGAGGGAGGATTGTAAGTGCCTCTCACCCCTCACCTCTACTCCCTCTTAAACTCCCCGAGACGGGTGTGAGTGTCTCCAACACTGTTGTTATTTCTTTCGCCTTAGATGACAAGTCACACGCAGTTTGACTAGACTCTCTGTCTAGAGTTTCCAGTCGTTTATTTTCCCTTTTTTTGGTTGTTTTGATTCTTTATTTTATTTTTCTCTTTTTTCTTAATGTAATAAGTTAGTAACTTTTGCTATGGTAAAATGAAATAAGAATTTACATCACGTCTTCTGTTGGAAGTTTTACAGTCAAGTCAGGTCAAGCGTACCCCCCTAGAGTACATTAATGAGTTGATTATTTGAACATTGAACCCGTTAGTCGTTTCGAATAATGCAATAATTTTTTCAATATTCGAATCAAACTTCAATTGCTGATTGGACTCTGTCCGTAAGATGTGTTTGAAAAACGCGTTCAACCAACGAGACTTTAATTCTGTCATCTCTTTTAATAGAGCACTCCTTTTTTAGCCCTTCAAAATCCAACAATATTGTTCTTTCCGAGGAATCCTAAAAATAATACATTTCTACGGAGCGAAATTAAACACAGCTGATAGCGTACACTACAGCGTTGTAAACAACCATAAATATTGACGAGACAACTTGCTAGAACTTCGCCAGAAATCCTTTTATCACGAATAAGACTTCTACAAGGTCTATGGGATGTAGAAAGCAAAAAAAAACTGCTTGATAATAACATTTACAATACCGTTTTTCACCTATCATTTCCACTCACCGTTGGACGCCATGTTGGACGCTTCGATTTCCCATATAAGGAGCATCTTTTGTTCGCTTAGTCCAATCAGCAGTCGAAGTTTGATTCGAATATTTAAAAAATGATTGCATTATTCGAAATGACTAACGGGTTCAATGTTCAAATAATCTAGGGGGTACGCTTGACCTGACTTGACTGTAAGGCGCATCGCCCGGAGAACATCTCAAAAGAATACATGTCGCAAATACTTCTTTTGTATGCTTCCACATTTGATTTACGCAAGTGGTCACTTGTTTTAACGTAGGTTAAAGTATTTGCGACTTGCGTTGTTTTGTCATGTTTCTTCTAGCAGAGTACCTTTTATTCCTATTAAAGTTACAATTTCTTTGACAATTCTACAAACCAAAAAGAACAATTGTTTCCAAATTTGTCAAAAAGTGAAATTGTCTGATCGTATAATATACTATTTTATTTCTTAACTAACAAGTTGTAGTCGTTTGTTTACTTCTGTATGAACAGGAAAGAAACGAAACAAAACTGGTTAAACCTGTTGTCTCCTTGCTCGCCCTTGATCTACTTGAATCTGTAATCTCAGTTAATCAGCGTGCTGTAATTTTATTTTGTAATCGTTTGTTTTGCTTAGTTTTTAGGAACGGATTTTCTTTTTATCGTAACCCAGCAAAAAATTGATGTTTTAAGCAAATAAACTGGAGATTATATCTTGGTTTATCTGACGGATAAATGTTATCGATTTCTTCTGACTGTAATTTATTAGCGAAGCCCTCTGCTCAGTTGATAGAACTTTTCCGGGAAAACAATTTACTTAAACTTTGAGTACGAGAGAAATATTGTGTGTCGTTTTCTTTATTGCTTTAAAATTTCTATTGAAAATATAACAATGCTATACTGTATTGTTGTTTCAGTATTACTGATTTAATTACTCAAGAGACTATTTTTCATATGATCTCACTTGTGCCGATTTTCTAATTAGGAAGTCTGCTTGGGATAGCTCTTCTTACTTTCAGGTCATATAGACTGGTGACACAAATTTTCAATCAAATCAGTTTTCCCCACTGAGCAGCACTATATCTGTTGTCACTTCGTTTTTTGGATGTAAGATCTTACAATTTGTGCTAAGTGTTTGTCTTACGTTTTGGCCCATTACAGATGGCTATAGCTGCAAAAGAATATTACCTTACCATTATTAAACTTCTCAAGCATTCCAAAAACACCCCTTTCCTTTTACTCTACGAAGCCGAAAATCGATACAAAATACATTTCATCTTTTGCTACTTAATCTCAATACGTAGAATTTATCAAGTTTTGAGTTTTGTGAAATATCTTATTCCGGTGAAAAAAATTAGTTATAATTTTTTCCCAAAGTTTCATCTTTTTGCATGTTCTTAGTTTAATGTAATCACATCCATTGTTCATACTAGTATTTTTTTCTAAATCAGAATTCATTCAAGGAAAACGAACCGGCTATCGAGATCTATTAAGATACTGCAATATAGTCACTATGGCTAAAATGTTTTCCCCATCCAAACACACAAGGTTGCTGAATTCGAAACTTTTCCCTTGCAGTTTTAGAATCACCAAGCTTAAAGTAAAATCCCTCCAAGGAATATCATTTCTTCTGATTAAACGTTTACCTGTTCAGTGTACTTGGTCTTCTTTTCAAGAAACTAATTTAGTTGCAAAATTAAACTTGATTACAAAATTGAGCGATATTACACGACGTTTCGAAGTCATCTTGACTTCATTTTCAAGTGATAAATGTAACGGTCGTTTCAGGTTTAAATACACCTTATTCCAAAATGGCGGCTACTCGGAATGATCTGGGGAGAGCAGCGCGGAAACGAGGCATCGAGGGCCAAGTCAAAGTCAAGCATGTAAACAGCAATGGCGTTCGTAGTATCTACCACGAGAATTGGAAGACATACCTGGCAGTTCGTTGAACGGATGGGATCCTAATCAGTTCAAAAATGCTTAACTAAAATTTTGGTTCAAGTGTCGTGGCGATTCTTGTAAAGGTTTACGTAATGACCAAAGCACAATTTTGTAAGCGGTAAGTGATATAGTGATTTTGCTGTCGGAAACGCCGGCCTTGCTAAGGCTGCTAAGGTCAATTAAGTATCTCATTTGCTTCGTTCTTTACGACGTGAATGAGTATTATTTGAATTAAAAGACCGACTATCTTCTAGTCGACCCGGACGAAAATCTCATCTATACCCGGCTTATAACGACTGAGCCGGAAAAGAGCTTTTCAGGCTGAGGTTAGCGCTAATCATTGATTAAGATGTATTAAAGCCTATAAGTGCAGCTGTAATAAGATGGTATTTAACCCGGGTTAGCGCTAACCATGCTTCGAGCAACTGGGCCCAGGGAAGCTGACTACAACACTACAAACATGTAGAAAAAATATTCACCGGGATTAACTGAACCAAAATTTTATTTGCTTGGAACGCTAAAAAGGAGATTTAAATTAAGTTTTTTTTCTCGGAAATGTAGTTCGGAAAATCAGAAATAATAGTTCAAAATAGTCAGCAAACTGAAAATAAATGGTCATGTTGCCTGTACGCGAGTTATGTGCTTATGCTTACAAACACACCACATTTGACTAACAACACTAAACAGAGTAAATGCACTAGACTGTCCCATATGTGGAAGTTTTTTGTCTTGTTGTTCACACACTCCACGTGGATTTGAAGGGAGACAATTTGTTGCGTTTGCACAACTTCCTCAGAGGTCATTTGACCTTTAGTTCCAATAAAAAGTGCCCCATGGAAAGTTGACTAATAAATGTTTTGGCACCCCCAGGTGAGATTCCAATGAGCTCCTTCAGATTGGTATGCCGGTTTTTATACGAGCAATAAAAAGAGCACTGTTTTAACGAAGACTCTTAGGCATTTGACAGCAGAGCTCACTGCAGTCAATTATGACCCTGGTAGAAGGATATTTATCTTTACAGCGCTTACCAGTCACACGCGCCCTCCAACGATTTTTTCTCATTTTCGAAAACTAAGTTTTGGTGGACGTCAATCAGATGTTTCCATGACAATATAGTCCTCGTTTCGTGTCAGTTTCATGGCCATGTTCAATCGTCGTTGTGATCATGCAGGTATAAATCGCTCAGTTATTACTGACAAAGTCGTTTCCAGTTTAATTCGTTGAGATGGAGGATTATTATGTCGAGACAACAGATCAGCCTTGAATCACACAGCATGCAGAGACACTTTTTGGGAGCAAAACGTTTGTGAAGAAGGCGATTCGATTGTACGTAAACACTGGAGACGTAAGCGATCCGCCAAAGAGAAGATCAAAGAAACGAAAAATATATCAGGTAGCTGAAAACGTTGGCCTCAGAAAATGAGTCGAGTTGTGTGGAAATTGACTTTTTATCTACTTATCCTCAGCAGAACTAGCCGCAGAAATTCTTGTCATTCGTTATGCTATAAGATAATCCAGAGCTCTAATCTTGACGAGTTGCAAACGTGGTTGGAGTAGGAGAGAGGTGAGGCGTATGCAGTGCAAATCCTCAGCAGAACTATACAACAAATGGGATTGACAGTAAAAAAGGTACTGAAAGCCGCAAGAGATTAGCAGTCAAATTTTTGTAGTTCATCCTGTAATAAAGGTTATTATTTAGTTCTCAATTTGTTGTGGTTTCCGTACACTGTTCGTAAATTTGTAGCCTCAAATCATTGCCCGTGAGCGAGAGGAACGAAAAGGCACATGGTTCAGAAGATTTGCTTCTCAGTTTCAACCAGAACAGTTTCTGTTTATCGATGAGTCAAGTAAAGATGAAAGAGAAACTTAGGTACTCTGAGAGTAGTTCGTTTAAAAGCAACCCCGTTATTGTCATGGATACATTTGATTGACGTCCACCAAAACTTAGTTTTCGATAAAGAAAAAAGCCGTTGGAGGGCGCGTGTGACTGGTAACCGCTGTAAAATCAGCAGGCATGTGGTCATTGATGTTTGCCCTTGAGGGTCATACTGAAATGATGCTGACCTTTAGAAACATTAATTTAATCCAGGCTTATTGCCTTGGTCTTCCTTGTTCAGGGGCATCATTTCTCTAATTCATATTGCTACATCATGAGAAGGTGAATGCCAATAATTAATGTTTTCACCTTCTTTTACTAGATTTAAATACTGAATTATACTCTTGAAAATGTCTCTATTGGGAAATCCAGAATAAAAAGCTAAATCTTTAACTGACTTCATAAATCTATCGACGCTAAATACTTTCGATTGTAAATCTTGGAAATATCCGCCTCCAATTGTCGGAGTTTTTCAGTAACCTCGGCTTTCTCACAGTCCAGATCACGGATAGCTTTCTCACAGTCGTTTTATAGCTCCCTAGAATCTCTATCAGCAGAAATATCTGAATCACGATGTCTTGGTTGATGACAGTAGGTCAGGAGTTGCTGAGGTTTTCCTCAGTCTTTTTCGTTTGATCGGACTACTATGCTTTGGTGCTTTTCGTTTTACGAGAGAACACTTCTTTCACGGAAAAGCGGATGGTACAGCAGTAGTTTTCAAAGTTTTCTCGCGACGAGCAAACGAACAAATATAACCCGAAGACTTGAAGTGGCGCAAACATACCCTTGATCGAGTGTTTTGTCACTTAAAGTTAATCCAAGATCCCTTCGTATGGCAACAATCCATTCGGCTTGAACACACTACACGTCGGTCTTCTGGAAACTTCTGATAAGAGATTTTCACACCATTTTTCCACATAAATTTTCTTAGGAGAGAATGGAATAGAGCAATTTTGAAGCATGATCGCTCACGATTACACCACAAGATGTTCACGCCGGCCCTCGATGCCTCGTTTCCGTGCTGCTCTCCCCAGATCATTCCGAGCGGCCGCCATTTTGGAATAAGGTGTATTAAGTGGTTGTTTATAACGTCAGCCAACGAACTGATTAGTGCGCGCGAGAACATTCTTTTTTCGGGATTATTTCAAAACGTCAAATTTGGCGCGAGATCTAGATTGCGAGAATGCTTTTCGAGAGGGAGTAATATTAATTAAAATTCCTCTACAAATTAAGAGTACTTCTATTCAAAAATAACTCAGAGAATATCATTTTTTTTCTAATTAAACGTGTATCTGTTCTATGTACTTGGTCTTCATTACGAGAAACTCACTTTAATTGCAAAATTAAACTTCTTCGAAAACATTCATTTTTCGAGATTTCAGAACGTCAAATTTGGCGCTAGATCTAGATTGCGAGAATGCATTTCAACAGGCAGTAATATCTAAAATGAAACTCAAGATGAAAATTTATCTACAAGAAATTTGAATTTCTATTCAAAAATAACTCTCCTATCGATCTTAAGTCACCAAATTAATTTCTCCCAAAAGAGCGCGAGTTTAAGATTGAGAATTGAGTATCTGTTCTTCTTACTCTGATTGCCTTCTGATTCGGTCGACAAATTTTCAATCGGCCTAGCTACACAGTTTTTCGAATTATATCAGAAAACGCCGTATTTGGCGCGAGATCAGCCTAGATGGCCCAGATGGCGAAAACAGAACTCGAAAGGAAATAACATTTTAATCTAAAATGAAATTCACAAAAGATGCTAAACTTTAAAGCTTTCGCTCAACAACTTTACAGTTTAGTTCCTGTTCATGAAAGATGATTTCGATATATTTAGCCAAAAGCTTGGAAAAATTGTCCATCTATGTTTGAGTGCGAGAGAAATATTTTTTTTGCCGTTTTTGAATTTTGAAACCTGTTTGTGAGAAATAGCGTGATTTCTTCATTGCTCATCTTGTAAAATTGTCAACGTTTTTACTTTCAATAATTAAAATTTGAATTTATGATAATGAGCACTATACACGTAAAACAGAGTTAATAAAAGTAATTTTACTAGCCCGAAGTGTTTTCGACAGTTTTTAGAAATGCACCCTAAGTTAAACCTAAGTAAAATGCTTGTACCCACGTTTAAGTCAAATGAAAGTGTTCGGTTTGGGTCTTAATTCTTTTTACTTCTTCAAAAATTGTTCCTTCCTTTTTCCTGGCTTGAAAAGAACTCCTCTAAATATAATGAGTGACGCTGAATTAATCCTCTCGTGATTTCCACTTTTTACCCACACTCCTTTCGTGGCAATAGTCTCTCGCAATTTAAACTGAAACAGAATAAACAATATTAAAATTATTGCTATAACTTGAAGTCCTGATGTATGTCTGCTCCAACTAACTTAGCATAAAACGAAAGATTCGAAAATATGATTAACGCTCACACAAATTCAGTTTACTTTCTCAAGATTAAAGCATTTGATCAAACATTGGCCTCCAATTTAGTTTCAGAATCAAACCACTGAGGAGACAATAAACATTTTAGAAAGCGATCTCTGATTAAGTGGGTGAGAAATGTTACTCATCAGTCAAATGAAAATTTGAACAAAAACAGACAATTATTATCGTCTCCGAAAAACGATAACCAGTTAGAAATTCCTTAATATATACATTTAGCCAAGCCTAAAAGCGGAGCTCCACGATTATTATTTTTTTACTGGTATTGAAGAACACCGCACGGCTTTCCTTGCGCCAATATTTTATGTTTAGAGCAGTCAACGGGAATTGACCGCGGTTCAAAAACATCAAAACAATACAAGAAAACAATACAGTCGACGCGTGTGTTTGTTATAAAACAAATTTAGCAATCACAGAATGATCAAATATTTTCATCCAACATCGTTGGACGAGCATGTTTGACGGTTTAGCCACCTCTCACAATAGTGCATTAAATGGCTTTCCATGTTTGATCGAAATCAAACATGTTCATCCAAAATTTCGCACTACGAACAAATGTTTGATCGTTTAGCCACCTCAACAAACAAATCGTGCACAAACGGTAAAAAGCAACCAAATGTGCCACGTAACTTCGAAAATTTCAGCAATAATATGCAAAAATAATTTTTTTTGGACTCACTTGGTCCCGTGTTTGGTCAAACATTGTTTTGCGTTTAGCCACCAAACGTTATGCTTGACAAACACTATAATGGAAGAAACTGTTTGATCCTTTAGCCGGGACTTAACAAACATATTACAAAGTACGTTAAGTTTAGACATAGCTTAAATGTCGTAGAAAAGAGAAAAACGAAAACAATCCTGATAGTTTGGATAGGTAATCGCATGGGGCCGAGTAAATATCACTTGTGCCAGTTTTCAGAAAGTTGCTGAAATTGCCCTCATTGCGCAAAACATAAGTGATACTAATCCTTAATTTTACGAGGATTCATTGCGATTACGTGTTAATAACATAAGGGCAAACGTTTCTTTCAGTTCTTAACACTGCAGAAACACAGACGCCGAAAAACATGTGCAGTCAGCCAAGCGGAGGAAAACACTCGTTCGCTTGTAAAACAACGACTAGCTACTCTTTGTGTCCAAAACGAGTAGACTGTTATTTATATCCAGTCGAGACAGAAATACAAGTTTCCTTCCTGAACAAAATTAACAACGATTAAACCAAATGCTAAGCTTCAATTTATTTAAGTTACCTGTGTTGTCGAGCTTTCTACCACTTGAAAATACGCATCGATCCACTATAGTAAAAACACGCGTCTACAAAAATAGCAAACGGTTTGTTCAAAGAAAGAACTTCTTCCACCAAGTGTGAGCTACTCGTTCCTGCCATTAATGCCGGTGAGTTGTTAAGAACTTTCTTGGTGAGCTGCAAGATCTCGCGGTAAAGTGAACAAGCCCTGAAGCGTTAAATCATTTTGTTTTTCAACCACACAATCCGGGCGCCATAGAAGTGGATCCAAAAATTGAAGAATTTCCTGCGAACAACCTTTTGCTCTTCCATTTTCCAGTTGAAAATTCACCTTCTGGAGTATCTTTTAAGTTGTTCTTGATTTTTATGCCCTTCAGTTATGCGAATTAAGAGACAGAAACTGAACTTCGAAGATGTTGTTGTTTTGCTCAAAATGAAGACACCAACTGAATGTGAAATCTCGAGCCGCAGAAAGCGCGCGAAATATTAAGCCTCGTTGTGGTTTGGGTGTCTCGTTTTGGTTAAATTAACTTGACTTGAGCCTGCGATCCAATTGAAAACCATTACCTGGCCAGCGGTCAACTTCAAAAAAACAGCGGACCTCGATGAGCTCTAACTTGAGCCCGCGATATGGTCACGTGATACTGGTCAGCGAAAACCTTGTTTTGACAGGTGTCAATTAGCCATGACACGGATGCCCTATATCAAAGATCTACGCTGTAAACTAGGTGATCAGCTGGAGTATGGCCGCCATGTTGGATTATTATGATTATTATTAGGATATTATTAATTATTGGGCGACTCCGTCGTCGTGCGTACGCGCCCACGAGCAATACCGCTAGCCATTTTTACCATGAGAAAAGCAGTTGACGGGTTTCTATTAGTATGGTGCTCCGCCGGAGCTCCGCTATAACGAAACTATCATTGCAACATATCATATTTTGATAAATATCTGCGGTCGTTCTCAATCACATGAAATTTTCAGCTAACCCGAGTCGAGAAAAGGTTTCATTTGGTGGTTCAGTTCTTTCTTTTTGCAAGTGCCGTCTTCTTTTATAAACGTTCATTGAAATCAAACGTTTTCAGTTTCATATTTCTTCGTTATGTGTTTGTTCCTCAAAGTCCCCAGAAGGAGGGTAGGGTAGCGATATGATATGTAGGTACACCTGGCGTAGTCACCCGATTAAAATATGAGATTCATATACTCTCAATTACTGGTCCTGAGGGAAACAAAACTGATTTATGATCCCAACTGTTAGGGGACGACAAACCTCAGCAATCGTTTCCCTCATGACCAAAAATTTAGTGTATTTTTTATTCAGCTGGAGTTTCGAAAAAGTAGCTATCTCGAGATCTCGGCCGCAGGCAGGCCAGCCCGCCTTAATTCTCACATAAACACAACCAAAATTGTATGAAGCAATAAGGTATGAGCCAAGCCAGTCTGATGAAAACAGGCCCTACAGACCGCGGAATAGAATATTTCGTACCGATCTCGCACCGATAACAAAGCGTGCGCAAGTAAACTCCAGCTGTGTAATATTTATGATTGTGATCGACGAGATTGATTTGTCAATTGTTATCGATTGATGTCCATTGCTATCGGTAGAGTTCTAACTAACTAGCCACCTAAAATAGATATTGACATTATTATCTTAACATTCGAACATTATACTGAAAAATCGATTCAGATCATACCATTTTTTAAGTGTCTGTTGAATCATGGTTATAAGCTTTATCTGAAAAAATATTTCGTTTGTCATCGATGGAGTTTTGTCTATCGATAACAATCGACAAATACTTTTCTATACACGTTTATTGTTATCTATTTTAGATAACTATGAAAAAAAATCATTTCGATAGTATTGACTTCTTTTCGCAATCGATTTCTATCGAATAACTACGCCAGGAAGGAATGTAAATAAAAAGAACAGTTGAACTTTTGTTTGTATTTTTTTGTGTGTGAGCTGTGTGTGTATAGGTTATAAATTACCATGTAGGCTCCCCAAACCACCTCAGTTCACAATAAGCCCTACCCGAAAGATAACTTAACCAATTGGACACAATTGAAAAGTGAAAATTTTCCGTTAATTGATTGATGAGTGACCCTTAGCTGTTACTAATTGTTATATCTGATTTGCTATTTTTGATAATTAAGAGTTGAAAATTGATTTAGGAGAATGTTGAATCAAATAAGCTTATAACTAGACAAATTTTTATCTTCATAAAAAGACAATAAATCTCTATTGGAATGGAAAAAAATAGTTTAATCACGGTAATTTTGTTCCAAATTTGAAATTATGTTGGAAAATGCAACAGTAAAATACTTTCAATAAACTAATTGCTTGAAATCGATATTTTTCCGATTCCGTAAATTGGTAGCATGAGAAGACGGCCAGTGACTTGCTAAACTGCAAATGAGATACTTTTCTGCTTCACCATAGTTAGCATTACTATTGTTGTTGGATTTGGTTGGCTCCACTCAAAAGCGTTTTGAATTGAATAAAAACCATAAGAATAAATTTACAAGTCTCTTAAACTTAACGAAAATAATTTTATTAGACATCTACCAAAATGTAATGGCGCAATCGATCTTAGATGGATATCTTGATTATTTTAATTCTCAGGGCACATCCTAAACTTAACAACTCAATTTGTAACAAAATGACTTCTGCACTTGTACTGAGCCTAATTTTCGCGGAAAGAACCTGTAATTTTGATTTTTAATTTTGCTGCGACTGAAAATTTTGCCTTTGCTCCGAGTAGATACGGTAGTTATCTAACTGAATAAGAAAGGAGTGAACAACAGTTGAACTTATCTTAATTATCTAATATCGACTTGAATATCCTTGTGCTTTTATACGTTCTCCACTGGTGGATCTTTGTCAACTTCTTTAATTTTAAACTGAAAACATAGAAAACAAATTGAGGGATTAGTTTTTAAGCGAATTAGGTTTATCACGTAATAAAAACCGAGCAAGGCCTCGGGCTAAATTGTGTGATTTTAACGTGTATTCGTCACAGGAATAACAGACTAACTGTTCCAGGTAACATGAGGACAAACCGAGTGCAACATAAATGACAAGAAGAGAAGAACCTTACCTTCCACAGTCGAAGATTGTGGCCAAACATTTTTGAAGGCTCCATCCATGAATTACGTCCATTCACTGTATCTACAATCATCCGAAAAGAAAAGAAAGAAATATACAGACTAGTTAAATGCATGCACTCTGATCTGGAAATGAGATGTCGCCGGCTCCCATTGATAAACGAGACTCTTCAGACTGATTCAATATCATTTGGCCCCCGGGCCCCGGCTAGCCATACATTTTCCGGTAACGAGACGCATAGACGGAATCAGGGAAGGTTAAGAAGTTAATTCTGTGTAAATCTTGATTTAAAAACATCAGCCGAACAGTACGTTTTATCGGAAAAGCAAATCGTTCAACTGAATTCCAACTTGAGCAGACTTAGTTGAAGTTCAAAGACCAACTAACCTGCAGGGCTTTAAGATTCCCGAACTGGTGGACGCCAAGAAGACAAGAAACCAAAAACGTTTAGTTTGAACTTGAACTTTTACAGCACACGCCGAAACGACATCATCAACCACATAAAGTAATGGGTGTGTCTGGTGACCCTTCTCTTTTTATACTGTGATAAGAAATTCATGATGTCATCCATGATGAAAAATATTTTTGCTCACCCAGAGAGCCGTAATTAGCAAGTTAGCACAGTTCAGTTGTCAGGAGCGTTGTGTGTTGCTTTATGGCATACATACTTGTAATTGGGTTGTCGAGAAAGCTCAGTTCGATGAAGAGGCCGACATGCATTATACCCGACATAGGCCAGTTTACACCATGTGTACACCTTTGTGGGGGCAAACGACTAGCTTAGGACGTAATCAGTTGAAATTGTAATTTTGACCGTTTGCCCCCACAAAGGACTGGATCTACCTTCAATTCACCAGGAACTGATCATTAGCAAAATGGTGCATTCCAGCACCGAAAACAATCAATGCATGACTAGATTAACCCAACTAAAAGTTTAAACTTATGAACGATTAAATTTTGAATTTCCTATCATTTTGCTATAAAAAAAAAATAGCACAAATTTAAAGCGATGAAGTAACAAACCATAAAATAGTGGTCTTCTCTCTTAGAGGGCGAGTAAAAAATGTAACATTTTCTTTCAACTAGCCTCGCGACAATGATGCATTGCAAGTTGCAATTGTTTGTTGCGCATTTTACCTCTTTCATACGCAACAGATTTTCATGTTGCACCAAGTTGCAAATGAACGTCTGCTTTCTGCAACATGAAAATTTAATTTTACTTTTGTTTTTCGTTTCATTACTTTTATGTTTGCTTTTGGGTGCTGTTTTCATTTCACTTTAATTTAAGCTAATTTTTATTTCCTTTTATTTTTTATTTTCAATGAATAAACGTTTGATTTAAGTATTACTTATCTTTTGTTTTACGTTTTCATTAAAATAACTGTTCATTGTAGATGTTTTTTTGGAAAATCTTTGGCAAATTTCGAGTGATCGCTATAACATAGATGCCAGCCCCAAAAATTTAAAAAGCGGGAGACATTTTTATGAGTCGGCTTTTATTTAAGTTGTTCTGGTTGACTTACAGATATCGGTTTTCGCAATTGTTTGACAGTGCAGTGGGGTCTTTAACAATCCCTGACAGGATACGTAAGGCGGGAGATTTATGTGCCAAAGCGGGAGAGCGGGAGACGAGGCAAAAAAGCAGGAGAGTTAGCATCTATGCAATAAGCCACCTGGCAAAGCTACCGTTGAACTTTCGCTAACCTCTGGCACAGCTTTTAAAGCGGATTGCTCCGCATTCAAACCGTTTTTTTTTTTCTTTCCACCCGAGGCCATTTTTTTTTTTTTTTTTTACACTGAAATGTGTATAGGAGCCTGGATTCAAGGATAAGAATCAACCAATCAGGCAAAAAGTTTCCCTGGCTATCTGTCAATCAATTAAAAATTTCCGCGAAAATGTTTTTACGAGCAATCAGAAACAATGATAGAATTTTCGCGAATCCACCACTCCTAGTAATGCCATTATATCAGCCCGCACCAGGGCCATTTGTCGGGGGTACCTCGCGGATGGCCCTGGGGACGAGGTTGCAAGAGGTCGTGAGGTTTGAAAAATTTGTTGGCTTTAGAAACTATGCTTGACTGATAATAAGGAGTTTTTGTTCGACAAACGTTTTTATACTTTATGGTCTCCTCGGTATTAGAAAACAGAGAGTTAAAAGTTTGATAAAACTAGGAATATTTATGAACATCTGCTAGGAAATAATAAAAAACTGCGAGCAACTTTCGTGCACTATTTCTAAATTTCAAGCACGTTTTATAAAAATCGAGCTCTATTTGAGCTCTTTTTTGCCATGTTTTGAGCACATTTTGGCGATTTTTCCAGCACAATCGGGACAGGCCTAGTTGTGTATCGCGAAGCCGTTGTTGTGTATCACGAAACATTATTTTGCACCGCGAAATTTTGCTGTGTTTTCAACCAGATATTGAGAAGTGTTTTGTCCCAGTGGAATAGGGTTAGCATTAAAAATGATACATGCATGCCAGTCACGTGGTACACCCACTGGGACCAGAGAAACCGAGAAAGAGCTTACACATTTAAAGCTATCTACACTGTCTACAGTAGGAACAGTAACAGCAGGATCCACACTGTCTGCACTTACAAACAGATATCCACATCACCCGGTTGTCAATAAAGCGATGGACTAGTTAATTTAAAAAGTCAGTTAATCAGTTCATCAATTAATGCAATCAATCAATCATTCAATCACTCTTTATTTGTGTTATATCGCAACATCATAACAGTACATAACAACTGCAAGTACGGTACTCAAAAAATAAGATCTGTCCTTTTTTGCAGTCTGCAATATTTGAGGGGGTTTGCGACTAATTAGTTCAAAAGAGAACTGAACCTTTTGCAAGAAAGATACATGAGATGAAAACTATAACCATTTATATAATAACCAAATCGTTGCGCGCGCTCTGATTGGTCAATCAGCTATGGGTTATTGTGCCAGTAAACTCATGTAAATTTCGCTCGTCTTCTGAATTATTATATAAAAGCAATATATCACGCGTTTCTATGGTGTACAGGCTGATAAACTACTTGTGATGTTGGAAGAACTCTCGAAGAATTCGTAAATCACTCGCGGCTAGTGATTTAAGAATTCTTTGAGAGTTCCTCCAACATCCCGCGTGGTTTATCAGCCTATAAACCATAGAAACGCGTCGTATATTGCTTAAATAACCATCGACCTTCAAATCACTGGTAAAACAAGAAGTCTTCTTTATGAAAATTTCACAAATGGTAAACGGATAGGCGTGCACTATTGAATTATTGATGCACGCGGGGGATTGCTAGGCAAGAGAGAAGCGTAACGGAGTCGCCCGAGGCGTAGCCGAGAGCGACTCTAGCTTCTTGAGTGCTTAGCATACCTCCCAAGTGCATCCAGAACTCAATAGTGCACGCTGATACGTTTACCATTTGTTTTATAACATATCATAAACATCGTAGAGAAAGCAGAGTCCCATTTTATTGTACTAAAATGTTCATGTAGTCTTTCATGACCAAGAAAAACAAGCACGAAACTTCGTTCACAGAATTTGCAACCGCTTAATACTTCGGTGAACACTATGACGATTGAAACGATGCAAATTTTGTAAAATCTCGCCCCCCAAAAAGCGAAATTTTAGTTTATAAACATTAGCGCACACGTCAGCTATCATCATCAGCCGTTTCGAACGTTAGCCCTTCGTCGGACTGGCGAATCGAGGAATTGTGGTCTTCAAGCACTTGATTATTTTTTCGATCAACGCACCGTCAAGGAACCAAGCTCGGAAACGCTACTCCGCCTAGCTGAACTAGTGTTAACACTTAACTGTTTTTCTTTCGCTGACAACTATTACAAGCAAATTAATGGTGTAGCGATGGGCACAAAAATGGGACCTAGCTTCGCCAATCTTTTTGTAGGTTACGTCGAGTACCAATTCTTCAATCAGTACAACGGTCCTAAACCTGAACTCTACGGTCGCTACATTGACGACTGCATCGGCGCAATTTCGTCTAGCAATTAGGAAATCAATCAATTTATAACCGCCGTTAATTCCTTTCATCCGGCTCTAAAATATACCTGGGAAATTTCGGAAACTTCCCTGGCCTTTCTTGATAGCAAAGTTTTTATCAGCGGCAACGGTTTATGTACCAGCGTGCACTACAAACCCACCGATTCTCACAGTTATTTGTTGTATTCATCTTCATCCATCTCATGTCAAAAACGCCATTCCCTATTCTCAATTTCTTAGACTTCGACGTCTATGTAGTGAAGACTCTGATTTTTGCAACAAATCAGAGGAAATGTGCCAGTTCTTCGAGAAACGTGGCTATCCTGATTCTGTGGTTCGATCGTTCCATCACCGCGCCCAGCAGATTGATCAACAGTCAGCACTACAGACGTCACAGAAGGAAAAGAATGACAGAATTCCATTCACCCTCACATTTCACCCGCATAATAACCCAGTTAAAGCCATCATTGTTAATAACTTTAAGATACTGCAAAATGATCCAGAAACTGCTAGAATCTTTTCGCAACCACCACTGATTTCATTCAAACGCGACAAAAGTGTAGGTAACTTTCTAGTTAGAAGCGCATTCAAAACAACTGAACAACCTGGCACTTTTTAATGCGCGCGCTCGCGATGCAAGACTTATCCTTTTATTCAAAACACTGACAAAATATCGGGCCCTAAGCGATCTGTTAAGATCACTGGGATACCTCACAAATTAATGTGATTTGGTAAGCTGAAGCCACTCTAAAGGCACTAACGCCACATGTGTCCACAGCTGTCCATGGCTGCTAATGGTTGGGCTCATTCTTTGCTTTGGTAGATTTGAGAGGTAATGCCCGCTACCATGTGGCCTTAGTGCCTTTAGAGTGGCTTCAGCTTACCAAATCACATTAATTTGTGAGGTATCCTTGTCACTCCAGCCACATCCCACAAGCTTTACGTTTTCACTGCTTGTTAAGATCACTGATCGTTTCACGTGTATCTCCGCAAATGTTATCTATTGCATAACCTGCACATTATGCAAAAAGTTATACATCGGCGAAACAGGAAGACGACTAGGTGACCGATTCCGAGAACACCTTCGTGATGTTGAGAAAGATGACAAAGACGCATCCAAACCTATCGCTCGGCAGTTTAATCTCCCTAACCATTCCAAACAACACATGTCGATCTCCGGCCTTTCCCTACATCAAGGTACCACGGAAAGCCGTAAAAATCTCGAGCAAAAACTGATCTTTCAAATCGGCACTCTTAATCCCCACGGTATCAACGAGCGCTTTTCATTCAATTAATTTATTCCTGTTTTTCACGTTACCATGTTACCACCAATAGCGTAGCTCCATTTTCTGTATATAAACCATACACAACCTACAATTCCTCGATTCGCTCCGACGAAGGGCTAACGCTCGAAACGTCAGCTAATCGAATCCCTGTACGGTGGTCAATTTACATTATCAACTCCGTTGATAAACCAAATTTTCGTGTTATCATCAGCAGCGTTCACCCATGGGCAAATAGTAAATGTTTAATTAACCAATCAGAGCGCGCGCTTTTCTTTAGTTGTTATAAAATCTGTTTGGTGGTCACCGAAAGCCTCGAAAGGCAGATAAAAATTCAGTGAACGTCTAATACTGGCCTAGTAGTTACTTATCTACAGTTATTTTACACGGGTTTTGTAAAAGCACTGAATCAGGAAATACTATTAGTGCAACTCAACAAACAATTCAAACAATAAGGAAATCAACCATCTCAGACTATTAATTTTTGTTTTCTCATTATTTTCCCCATTTCGTATGCTATAATAATTACAGGTATTGTATTCTTGTCTTCTTTGTATAGCCATCACTTTCAGCATCTTCAGTTTTCCGTAGTTGCATTATTGCTTCTTTTGATATATAATCTGGAATTGTTGTGGCTTTGCGTATGCTTATCAGCGGACGATGGATGTACTAAGTAAAAGCAAAACAGTAGTTATGGTTTAAAGAACAAACTACCTGGAGGTCGCAAAAATTAATTTGTGCGATTTTTCATTCTTTATTAAGCTCTTCTACAAATTTTCACTAGTTACAGATATCGCCGAACAAAAGTATGGCCAACAGGTATTAGTGATCACTCGATCTCTGTCTCTGTTTTTGCTCACACATTTTTCCTCAGTTTTACCACCCTTTTTTTATTTTTGGGTTTGAAAGCCTCTCCAAGCTCGTCATCAAGAAGTTCCTCTTCGTTTGGGCGTCTCCGCTTTGTCCGAGTAATGATGGAAACACCAGCTTTGTGCCCATTGGGACCTCCATTCGGCTGGGAATCACCAACGTCTTCAAGGTCGATAGCTCTGTGCACTGTTGCCTGGGAATCGTCGACGTCTCTAAGGTCGATTGCTCTGTTCCCCGGTGCTGCAGGATTATTCTGATGCTCAGTAACTTTCTTCATCCTGTCATCAACTGAATACAGAAATAATCCCGGTTACTTCAGTGAAACAATTTACTTCTCACGTAAAAAAGTTAGTCAATTTTGCACAAAGTAGGTGGCATAGGGCGTAAGCGTAGGTTGATTTTATGGAAGGTCAATTTTCAAAATATTTAATTCCCTTTCCTTTGGTTACTGATTGGGTATACTCTGTGTAGTGTATCTTTCGAGGCTGCAAGCTGAAAAGGTTAAATAAGATTGCGAGCGAAAAAAACAACCGGACTCAACTAAGATTAAGTCTTCTGACGCTTGTACTTTGGAACGCATTTTGCATGACTTGTTTAGAGATATTGATTCGTAGAGAGTTATGTTGTAACACGGCTATAAGGGTAAAATCAGCAGAACTACTGATCGGCACAGCATACACTTGCAGGTTAGTATAAGAGAATACAGAAAATGAGTTCAGTTCCTTATCCTTTTCTCAACACTTACTTGATTCCTTAAAAGCTATCGACTCTAATGAAATGTTGCGTTAAGCGTGCTCTAATTGTATTTGTAATTAGCAGGAGTCAGTTTTTTCTATGTTATTTTACAGCATTGATTTTAAGGCTGAGAAGCGGCTCTTTATAAACGGCCTGCATGTATATGACCAGCGAAGTATTGACTAAGAATGTTCCTTACTTTCATACAGTGTGTCGACGTTGTTTCACGCAAAATCCAGATCAGTCCTCCTGTCGTCCGAGTTACGACTATTACATAACATATCCGAGGAGTTATACCTAGAATTTTATAAGTTCGAAATTATGTTTAGTGAAAGATTTTTACTTACGTGACAAAACTTCTTGTAGTACTTCCGGTGCCATGATTTCGTGAAAAATTGGGTGAGGGTGTGCGTCCCGCTTCCTGAAACACTTACCCTATTTCAGACCAAATTCTGCGATTTTCCCTGCCCTATTTCAGACCTATTCCACTTACACGATTTGTGTAAACATAATTTATGAAGTGCTTTTGTGATTAATGGTCTTATCGCCTAATGATGAAGTAGCTCCTTCTAGAAAACATACTCAATTCAGGAATAAAGTGCACAAACCATATCCTATATCAGACCAACATAGTTAACATCGATACCTTATTTCAGACAAAAACGGCCTAAAAACCATACCCTTTGGGGCTGCACATAAGTGCAGGGTGGAATGTTAATAAGCCGGAATAAAAGGGAAAATTTGCAACGAGCGGTCGAATAATGTAAATATACGTTGCACCGTTCTAGTCTACTAGAGGTAGAAGGCCAGTTCAAAATGCTAAAATGACCAGTTTACAGAAATAAACTTTTTCCTACGTGCAAATTAAACTGTAGGGGAAACAAAAGCTCACCAGTCTCCAGTTGGGTCGGTACATTTCACTGACCCCCAGTCCATGGATTACCATAATGGACTACCGAAATGGACTACCTATATGGACTGCTAAATGGACTACCAAAAATGGACTACCCTTAATTACCTACCTTGAAAAAAAACATTAGTAAAGTTTGGTTGTTTTCATCGATTGATCGTGATCTCCACCATCTTGATATTTTTTAAATGTTGCTGTTCAGCTGTTCTGCGGGCGCATTCACTCGTCGGGCATGATGGCTGACAGGCTGCAGCTGGAGTAAAAATTTGATTTATAATCTTCCAGATGATTCCTTGCCTGGCTGTCATGATGTTCAGAATGGTAAGTGACAGAAGAAGATACAACTCAAAAATAGATCACATGACCAGGCTCAGGGAGGTACTCCCTGAAAAATTGGGTGGAGGTGCAGCCTGCTTCCCAAAAGCCTTACCTTATTTAAAGTGCACCTAGCCCCAAGAATAGTTATTTTTTTCCGCTAATATAATACTTTGTATCAGTATTCCAAAAACATGTAGCATTTATTTCCAGCCTTTAGAGTTTTTTATGGGGCTTACAATAAACTATGCATCATTTGGTACACGACCAAGTCAGCTGGGGCGTGGGTCTATTCCCCAGTTGACTATTATGTATGCATGTTTACAAAGACGTAGCGCGATGAAAATCAGTTTGTGACTTAACTGGGGAAAAGACCCACGCTCCTTACAAGCTTGATCGTGTGACAGATGACGGCTAATGTCGTAACTTTTACAGCCTGTAAAAAGTCGAGATTTGGTTATAAAAAATTAAAGGCACAATGCGTTTTGAATAGGTGCAAAGATTAATTTTAGCGAAAAAAAATATTTTGGTGTTGGGGGCACTTAAAGACCAAAATATCTGTGATTTTCCCAACCCTATCTATAACGAACGATTATAAATTCAAATTTTTTACTCACCATCCAGCATGTCAGCCATCACACGAGACGAATGAATACGCCTGCAGAACAGCTGACCAGCAGCATTTAAAAAATATCAAGATGGTGAAGATCACGATCAATCGATGAAAACAACCAAACTTTACTAATTTTTTTTTCAAGGTAGGTAATTAAGGGTAGTCCATTTTTGGTAGTCCATTTAGCAGTCCATATAGGTAGTCCATTTCGGTAGTCCATCATGGTAGTCCATGGACTGGGGGTCAGTGAAATGTACCGACCCGTCTCCAGTTATCGTTTTGAGGGTTTTGGAAGCCATCCGTTGACGGTAGGCAAACTCGTCGTCCGATTTCAAAAAAACTTACGAAAACCTTCAATGCAGAAAAATCTACGAATTGTAAACCTTAGCTTCTAACGAAAGGATTTTAATAACAACATTTGAGGGTCCTACCTGAACTAAATTTTTTAAATTTCCCCAAACATTCGTCTGTAATTTGTTTACGTCTTACGTACGCTTCAGACATGAAGTGCAGTCACAAACAAATTTAGTGGCTTCCAACCCTCAGCAAGTTTTAATATGTCGGAAGAATCCCGAATCCCATCGGGGATTTCACTATTTCCCGACCGTCCCAGATTCATGCCGAGATACCGACCACCGCAGAAATCTGGCACGCATTGCGGCACCCCAGACAATCGGGGATGTCTACGATCTGCAGTTTTCATTCACCGGCATAATCTGGGATGGTTGGGAAACAGTGAAATCCCCGGCCGCCTGGGATTTTCCCGACATATGAAAACTACGCTTTATCTTAAAGGTCCATTGATAACATGCCTCCAGATAAAAATGTTCAAATAAATTTTATCTCTGCACTTGAAAAGAAAAAAGAAAAAAGAAAAAGCAAGATCCTAAGGGAAGATCCTCTTTTATTACAATCGTGCGGGCGCAGAACACTGCACCATTTTCGACTTTTTTATCCTTCTTAAATACAGGTTTACATTTCCGTGAGCACTATATAGGTCATGCTATGTTAAACTGTAGACAGTGTACATAGCTGTTCCCACTGGGCTGTAGACAGTGTAGATAGCTGTTCCCACTGTAGACCGAGTGTAGATAGTTGTTCCTACTGTAGACAGTGTAGATAGTTGTTCCTATTGTAGGCAGTGTAGATACTTGTTCCTACTGTAGACAGTGTAGATAGTTGTTCCCACTGTAGACAGTGTAGATAGTTGTTCCTACTGTAGACAGTGTAGATAGCTGTTCCTATTGTAGACAGTGTAGATAGCTGTTCCTTCTGTAGACAGTGTAGATAGTTGTTCATACTGTAGACAGTGTAGATAGTTGTTCATACTGTAGACAGTGTAGATAGTTGTTCCAACTGTAGACAGTGTAGATAGTTGTTCCTATTGTAGACAGTGTAGATAGTTGTTTCTACTGTAGACAGTGTAGATAGCTGTTCCCACTGTAGACAGTGTAAATAGTTGTTCCCACTGTAGACAGTGTAGATAGCTGTTTCTACTGTAGACAGTGCACATACTTGTTCCACTGTAGACAGTGTAGATAGCTGTTCCTACTGTAGACAGTGTAGATAGCCGTTCCCACTGTAGACAGTGTAAATAGTTGTTCCCACTGTAGACAGTGTAGATAGTTGTTCCCACTGTAAATAGTGTAGATAGTTGTTCCCACTGTAGACAATGTAGATAGCTGTTCCTACTGTAGACAGTGTAGATAGTTGTTCCTACTGTAGACAGTGTAGATAGCTGTTCCTACTGTAGACAGTGTAGATAGTTGTTCCTACTGTAGACAGTGTAGATAGTTGTTCCTAGTGTAGGCAGTGTAGATAGTTGTTCCTACTGTAGACAGTGTAGATAGTTGTTCCTAGTGTAGGCAGTGTAGATAGTTGTTCCTAGTGTGAACAATGTAGATAGTTCCTACTGTAGACATTGTAGATAGCTGTTCCTATTGTAGACAGTGTAGATAGCTGTTCCCACTGTAGACAGTGTAGATAGTTGTTCCCACTGTAGACAATGTAGATAGCTGTTCCTACTGTAGAGAGTGTAGATAGTTGTTCCTACTGTAGACAGTGTAGATAGCTGTTCCAACTGTAGACAGTGTAGATAGTTGTTCCAACCATAGACAGTGTAGATAGTTGTTCCTACTGTAGACAGTGTAGATAGCTGTTCCAACTGTAGACAGTGTAGATAGTTGTTCCTACAATAGACAGTGTAGATAGTTGTTCCTAGTGTAGGCAGTGTAGATAGTTGTTCCTAGTGTGAACAATGTAGATAGTTGTTCCTACTGTAGACAATGTAGATAGCTGTTCCTACTGTAGACAGTGTAGATAGCTGTTCCTATTGTAGACAGTGTAGATAGCTGTTCCCACTGTAGACAGTGTAGATAGTTGTTCCCACTGTAGACAATGTAGATAGCTGTTCCTACTGTAGAGAGTGTAGATAGTTGTTCCTACTGTAGACAGTGTAGATAGCTGTTCCAACTGTAGACAGTGTAGATAGTTGTTCCAACCATAGACAGTGTAGATAGTTGTTCCTACTGTAGACAGTGTAGATAGCTGTTCCAACTGTAGACAGTGTAGATAGTTGTTCCTACAATAGACAGTGTAGATAGTTGTTCCTAGTGTAGGCAGTGTAGATAGTTGTTCCTAGTGTGAACAATGTAGATAGTTGTTCCTACTGTAGACAATGTAGATAGCTGTTCCTACTGTAGACAGTGTAGATAGCTGTTAATATTGTAGACAGTGTAGATAGTTGTTCCTACTGTAGACAGTGTAGATAGTTGTTCCTACTGTAGACAGTGTATATAGCTGTTCCTACTGTAGACAGTGTAGATAGTTGTTCCACTGTAGATTGATAGTCTTGTATATGAAAGAATGCACTACGGATGCATATATGTAATTCTCACATGAAGTATATGCCGTTTGACGGAATGCTCATTTGAAAGATCTCTTCCCCAACACATGCTTCTTGTAAAAGTTGTCCATGACTATTAAAACTGATGACGTCACAAGCGGTACAAGGGACGTGGTTCTGCACGGCCGGTTTTGGCCGGCACGGGTGCCAATGGGTAACCAAAAATGCTAAAAATCGTGTTTTTTCGTTTTTCCCACTCGATTTGGCATTTTATGGGCAAATTGGATTGTTTTATTCTCAAAGGTGGATTTTTTCAGAAAACTGTACCCTTTGCTACCATATTGGTTCTACTTTGCGTCCCTGTAAACAAAGAATTATTTCTCGTTTGAGAGTATCCGCTGAAGCAACTAGTGCCCGCGATGCGAAGGCATAGAAAATGGCCGGAAGAACTCTTGTGCCCATATTTCAAGGCTGGAGATCACTTCGTGCTTTTCACAGAACCGCCAGGCATGCAGTACGAAGCAGACGCCTTAGTAATGGGGCGATCCCACCACTCAACGAGCCTCTGCCAAATATTCCTCCTCCACCACCTTTAATGATCACAGACACTGAGTCATGGAAAAATCGACACGATCACGTAACCCACGTTACTACGCTGGAAAATGGAATAAAAGTGGCTTCTGAGGACTCGTTTGGTCAGTTCTCCACGATCGGCGGTAAGTAGGGTAAAGTAGGGTTTGCTCAGGGATGGTTGAGACTGGGATAATGTCGGTGAAATATTTAGAAGCCACCATGGTTTTGTTTCTCCTGTCACGGGTACGCACGTGCGGAAAGAAAAGGCCGGTCCATATGACTGCAATTTATAGTCCAACTTGCACCAGATGGTAACTCGATCTTATTATAAAGCTCGCTCAGTAAGAACCCCCAGGGCAAATGTTTCTACCAAAACTACTGAGAGTTTTCTTGAAACAAATAAGCTCTTTTCATTCAAGAATTGCCAGTGGACTGGGATAGTGTTTTCCTGTGTTTTCGATACACCAGGGGTTCGATTTTCAAGGTTCTGTAACGTATATATTTTGCGATAATGGTAATGTAAATGAAAAGCTTCACTGTAAGTGTTCCTAACAATTTGATATATAGCTGCACCTATCATAAAACGTGTTGTTGGTCTAAATGAACATGCTTCATAATTACAGGCTGTATGTACAGTGCATGCTTCAACAGAAACTGGGAGATGTTTAAACTTACATGTATGATTCAAACTTGAGGCTTTTCCAGGGCTGTGCTCTAGTAGCACCCAGTGGCCCTTTGTGACTTACTTTTGCCTTTGGGCAATGAGGAAATCTTAGTTTCTGCACAAAATTACAATGCTGGGCACCCTGAATTTCAAAGGTTCAGCATTTTGGACGCTCCAAAATTTTTCTTAGAGCACAGCCTTGTCTTCATTGCAATGAATTACATGTACATGTACACTGTACGGCAACCGGTCAAGTCACCCGAACCTCATCTCGCCCGAAATAAGGTTTATGTTAGTAAATACTGAGTTATATCACCTGAATTTTGATACACTGATCAACATTTTCTGAGCAACCTTACCTTCAACTGAAAAGCAAGTTGTTCGTTTTATTTACAATTGAAAAAAAGCAGCGAAAGATTCCATCAATCCAACCCGCAACAAATGATACATTTTTTCAAGGCAACTGTCCGTTATTTAACTGACTAGATGGTTACATGGTTTGCGAGATTAGAACATTGACAACTTTTAATCAAACTGTAATAACACTTTCCTTCACTTTAATAGCGACGTGTACTATTACTATAAATAGATTTTGTCACTTTATTCCCCCGCTGTGACTCAGACAAACATTGCAGTTCGCTAAAGGAAAATGTGTAGGCGCGAGTGACAATTTTCAAACAAAAACATGAAAGAATCGGTAAAATCATGGTATTTGCTTTCCAGAAGGGCGATAAATGGTTAGCACCAAACACTGCTGTTTGTGTGAGTGTAAAACGGAGTGGAGGTATCCAAAAAAATGCCAAAAATCCCTCAGATTGACAAGAATCTGGGTATTTATTCCATTCCCAAAATCTTCGCAACATATTGGGAAGTGCGAACGTTGGCTAATAGCTTGTTCACGGGAATTCTTTACAGAGAGAAACATCTCCCAGCCAGAAATACATACATTTGTGCCAGAAGCATAAGCCTCTCTTTGTTCCCGTCACTGGCCCAGAGAAAACAGTCCCACTACTAAATTTTCCGATCCACTGAGCAAATCTCACACCAAACAATGCGCGTGTCTGCCCCAACTGAGAAAGGCCCCAGAAAACAATACCAGAGCCACTGGCAAAGATAGAAAACCTACTCGACAAGAATTTTGCCAAATCTATACCAACTAACGTGTTAGGAAAATCTATAACGGCCGACAGGGAAGGTAGCCTGCGAGCAAGTCTCTCGGGGCTTGTTCGCAATGCTGCCAGAGTCGTGAGTAGTCTGTGCTATGATAATATTGCCGGGGCGGATTCCAGCTCTTATGGAACACTTCATTGCGAAGATCACACAAATAAATTCTGCTTAATTTTCTCGACCACGTTTGCCCTTTGCATACCATCAACTATTGGACTTGTAAGGATTCTTCTGCAATGGAAAATGCAAAAACTGGTTGAACAAGTGAGTTTTCGATAAGATAGAGACTACATGTATTTATCTGTTTCCAGAATGGAAAATCGAACAATCATATGTGCACAAAATTTTCACTGCGTTCATTCAGCTGATTTATGTAAGCTTAACATTTACAGACATGCAAAATGCCATTTTTCTGCAGTTAGCCCAACTCAGGAGGTTCCTTTAATACTCGGATCAAGCGTGTGGTGATGTCCACTCTTTCATTCTCTGATGCAGTCGGACACAAGTTCATCGCATTTTCCACTCAATTTGAAACCCCGGCACTTAAACCACCGTTCTAAGTGCCCCACAGTGTTGTCTTCTGGTTCTCTTCAAAATCTGGAGAAGGGAACATCGTCATCTTCAGTCAGAACGGTTAAAGAGGGATGAGAACTGCTCACGAATGACATAATTTCAACTCACGCTCTTACAGAAAAGCGATTTGTTTGTCTGAGTCACCCAGGGGGCTCCAATTTTGTGACATCATTAGTGCGCGTCGCTATTTGATCCAAGTTACAATTGCTAAGAATAAAACCCTAAAACCTCACCTCACCTCACCTTTATGTTGCAGTCGATAAAACCTAAGAAGCTAAGCTAAAAACTGTCGGAAACGAAATGAAATGAAATGAAATTGAAGATAAATGAAGCTAACAACTGTCAGTTATTGAAATACATAGATGTTATTTCATTTCATGTATTTGTTAAGTTAATCACACACAAAAAATATCGGCCGATGTAACTTCAGGCGAGATGACGTTCGGGCGACTTGACTGTAAAGCCACTGTACACTCAAGATGGAAGTGTATTTCAAGTCATCTTATTTATGCAGGGTGTTAGTGTTTGATGCGACATTTGATGCAAACAGCACTACTAGTGTTGGAAAACCTTAATGAAGCTCTAAGTATATGTCAAGAGTTCACTTAATATGTTTTGACAGCTGCTATACTCATACAGTAGCTACCTCCTACCTCCCAGCTGAGGCAGGGGGTTTCCACCAAAGTGAAAGCCTGGTTGTTTTTTATAACACTAAATGGGAATTTCTAAGCGGGGTAGGGTCCTACTAATACAAATGTAGTTTCTGGGGAAGGGTATTGGCATTTTCTAGATCAGCACAGCTGGCAAGTATTTGTCATCATCTTTTCTTCAAAAAACTCAGTTGCTGGCAAACTTCATTTCAGGAAAACTGTTCACTTCTTGGAAGAGTAGATGTCCAACTTTAAGACAAATTTAATATCCTTGTTATTTCTGTGCCAACTCAAAGAGAGGTTATTGTTCATATAGACCCTTACCTTATGGACCTTAAGCAGTCATATGTTCATGTCATACTTAAGACACAAAGACCTCGCATAAGTGGTTTGTGTCTTATTTTTGATACGGCCTCGTTTCCATGCAATGTTGCCATTAGCAACAATCCAAGATGGCACACTGTAAAAAGAAACAAAAGCTTGCTGTCCTCTCATTTTAAGAAGGAAGAGACTTTTTCAGAGAATTTTTTCAATTTTGAAGACCACGCTGTTATAGAAAATTCATAAACTCGGCATAGCATACAAAGAATACAACAGAAATCCGAGAAGTGTCGGTTGAAAGCTCTACTGGCCACCTTTTGCAAAGCTTTGCAACCAATTACACCTTCTACATGTAATCGTAAGATATGTTGTTGTTGTTACGCAATGCACTTATAGCTCATATCTTACTGGTATTTAGGACTCGAAGGCATATATCCATGAGGAAGTTCACATCAGTATTCTTATTTAAGATGCAGACAAAATAAGAACAACTGTAAACTGTAAACTGGAAAGAAAAAGTTTGTTTCTTTTATGTAAAACATAATGTAGATAAATTCCATTTTGAGCTCCAAAGCCCTTAGTTTCCTTTATGGAGTGAACTCTAGTTGAGACATTGCTTGAGATAACAGCTTGACAGAATTAATGTGTTATTTCTCATCAGTGTATCATTTGTGAAACCTTGAGGGTGCAGTAAAACTATCATTTTCACAGATGTTGTTTCAGTCCAATTCCTGTTTTGTAGGTGTAAATTTACAGTTTAAAGTGTCCAAACGTTTTGTCCAAAATCTGTCCGAAATTAGATAAAAAGTGACCGAAAATTAAATGTCCAAAATTTTTGGCAAGTAATGTATTTATAAGATCAGTTTGTGTCTTACATGTAGATAAGACTTGTCTTATTTTCTCTTGTATAAATGGCCCTAATGTTTCATTGTTATTATTATAGTTGTGATTGATGCTGGCTCCAGATATGAAGTCGACTATCCTGCTGGACTGTCACATTTACTGGAGAAACTCTCCTTTCAGGTACACTTTCCTTCGTATCATCATGATAAGAAAAATTTTTTGACCATTTTTGTATTTAATCTTTCATTCATTTCATGGCTAATTTTTTGCAAATTATTTAGTCATCTTTCACTTGCCTAATGAGTGAAGACTTCAGTCAGGGCTTTTGATATTTTGTGCAGTCACAGACACATGAAATTCAGTTAAATGCGTGAAATCCTATGAAATTCCAAAAAAAAAAAAAAAAAGAAAAATACTGCAAAATCCGCCAGAAATATTACCAAATACATGTCAATAAAACATATTTGATACTTATCTTGGCTATTAGACCTGTTTTAATTTCACCACAAACGTCCAAATTTATCTTGAAACTTCATCACTGCAACGAGTAAACGAGTAAACAACGTCCCAATTTAACTACCAAGCATTCTTAGATTTTTAATGTTGCCGTGAAAAACTGGGCACTGGCCATGATGTGAAATGTCTTGCCATTGGTGCATTTCTCGAGTGAATTGTTGTTGAAAGAGCAAAATTCATGATTATCTCTGTTAAAAACATGTTAAACAACGCTGGTCGTATCAATGAAAAATTGATTGATTTTAGAGAAATTTGCCAAATGAATACAATTCCAAGCAAATCAGCTGTTTTGTTTCTCCACAAAGTTTGCCCCTGAAATTTCCCATGAAATTGGCCAATTTTGCCGTGAATTTGCCCCTGAAAATCCCTTGAAATTAATTTTGATTTTTTTTTTCGCTAAAATCCCGCGAAATCGGCCAATTTTCCCGCAAATTTTGACTTTTTTACTGTGAAAATTCCGCGACATCGGCCAAATTTTCCACGAATTTGCCCCCGAAAATCCCGCTAAATTGAACGTTTTTCCGCAACCTATCAGAAGCCCTGACAGTTCAGTCTTTAATTTTCTGTCCATTCAGTGTGGCATTCACTTTGTCTGTATTAAACCATAGCATCAAAAAATGAAGTAGCAATAACATCCTTCTAAAGTACATTTTGTTTCTGTTAACATTACAGAGCACAGTCAAATTTAAAACCAATGACGATATCACACAAGAAATGGAAAAGATTGGAGGCATGGCAGATTGTACATCCTTCAGGTACAGGTGCACTGACACCCAGACTGCTTTCCCTTCTTTATCTTACATGTATATTTCACTGCCCTACCCTTCTGTACCCTGTCGTAGCATACCAATCCATATCCTATCCTCCCCTACCCTAACCTACCCCAAGAACTGTACCCTTCCTTACCCTACCCAACCCTACCAGGGCTGACATTAGGGGCCGTAACCCGTAACACCTGTTACAGCTGAGCTTAGTCGATGTTACAGGTGATGGTTGTTTGTAAATAAGCAAGGTCAGATGTTATGGGTGACAAGTTTCATGTTACGCCTACTTCAAAAGTTAATGACAGCCAAGTGCCTACTGAACCCTGCCTTATCCTGCCCTACCCTACTTTACCCTACAGCTGTACCTTATCCTACTCTACTGTACCCTACCATGCCCTAGTCAACCCTGCCCTAACCTATCCTACTCTACTGTACCCTACCATGCCCTAGTCAACCCTGCCCTAACCTATCCTACTCTACTGTACCCTACCATGCCCTAGTCAACCCTGCCCTAACCTATCCTACTCTACTGTACCCTACCATGCCCTAGTCAACCCTGCCCTAACCTATCCTACTCTACTGTACCCTACCATGCCCTAGTCAACCCTGCCCTAACCTATCCTACTCTACTGTACCCTACCATGCCCTAGTCAACCCTGCCCTAACCTATCCTACTCTACTGTACCCTACCATGCCCTAGTCAACCCTGCCCTAACCTATCCTACTCTACTGTACCCTACCATGCCCTAGTCAACCCTGCCCTAACCTATCCCTAACCTATCCTGCACTGCTTTACCCTATCCACTCTATCCCATCCCATCCTATTACATCCTATCCTATCTTAGTCTAGCCTAGTCTTCCCTTTCCTGTCCTTCCTACTGTATATCCTATACTGCCTCATCATATCCTTTCTTACTTTGTTTTACCTCACTTTTACCCTATCCTGGTTCTAACTCGCACAAGGCACAAGGCAGCACAAGGCTGTATACAAAGATACCTTGAAGTCTTAGTTACCAAATCATTATTAATTTGTGAGGTATCCTTGTCGCTCCAGCCACATCCCACAAGCTTTACATTTTCACTCCTTGTTTTATTCATATGTGGGTACAGTGCACTTGAGCCTGAGCATTAGCTATGCCATGCTGATGAGGCCTAACAAGGCCAAAACAGCTGTCTATGGCTGCTAATGCTTGGGCTCTATCTTTGACTCTGTAGATTTAAAGTGCCTATAACCCCAAAAATCGTTTGTCTTTTTTTTTCCGCTCAATTTAATCTTTGTATGGAACTGAGAAAAATGCCGCAAAAATTTTTGAATTCGGTTAAAACCCAATTTTTTTATGAAATTTTAAAGTGGGCACCACTTAATGCACGACCGAGCAAATGGGAGAATGAGACTACTGATGTCATTCCAAGCCATTGCTCGCGTCGCTTTGGTTTATACTGTACGGGATCAAGCGCCTGTTTTCAGGGTTTAGTATTTTGGCAAAAGAACTTTTGTTTGAATAAAAAAAATTGGGATTTATCAAATCTATTCACAATGTCATCCAGCAATGCTGGTTTTGACTCTAACTCGGATTCCGAGGCCGCAGAAATGGATGTCAAGTACAGTGTACAACTTAGAAGTCAAGGGTTCATCAAATGCGAGCGAACAAGAAACCTTGGATGACGAGGAACTAGGAGAAGTCTGCCAATGAAGCGATAACAGATGAGGAACGGCTGGCTCACAATGAAGCAGAAAGGAAAGTGGAGGACAAACTTGAAATGAAATTGCAAAAGCGACTAAAGGTGTTAGACAAATAATTATGCTGATTCCTTGCATTTTCTTCGACGTTTTTGCTTGGGTTCGACTTGCGTGCAGACTCAAGCGAACCAGCACGTCTTTCGTCCTCTGAATAAAATGAGACACCGAGCGATATTTTAGAGGAATGCACTCTTGGAACCCAGCAACATTTTACAAATACAAAGTGAATGAAAGATGGAATAAAACGTATTCACACACTGTACTGCCACATACTTCGTGGGCTCCCAATGAACATGCTTTGATTTTGACAAAGTCGACCCAATTTGTTCTTCTCGTGCATTTCTTCGGATCAACAGCCCATCCAAAAGATACTGGCCCGTGCAATGATAAACCCTTAACCTACATGTAGTTTGGCCCATTGCTACAACTGAAAACAACGTATCAGTATCTGGCATTCTGAAGCAATAACAGTTCTGAACAAGAAAGCGATCAATATCCTGGAATGACGTCACAAATTACACTATTTCCAGTCCCTTTTCAATGATTCTACGGCTCGGTCGTGTTTTCAAAAAGGGCTATTTTCCTGCTCTTTAAAAAATAATAAAAAATTGCGGTTTTAAACAAACTCAAAAATTTTTGCGGCATTTTTGTCAGTTTCATACAAAGATTCAATTGAACAAAAAAAGATTTTTGGGGTTATAGGCACTTTAAGGGGTAATGCCCGCTACCATGTGGCCCTAGTGCCCTTAGAGTGGCTTTAGCTTTAGTTAGTTACCAGACCTCATTAATTTGTGAGGTATCCTTGTCACTCTAGCCACATCCCACAAACTTTACATTATCACTGCTTATATTGGAGTCACTCTGGCAAAGGGCTTATACTCAGAGCATCAGCTATCTCAACTTTGGCCTCAGTTGATAATACCTAAAAAAATGTTAGAAAAAATATTGTTACTAATCAGATTCTGTCTTGTTCTGAATTTGTCTCAACAGAGATGCAATTATTTATGGAACGTCTTGCTTCACCAATGGTGTACCCACAGTCATGGAAGTCCTCTCCGAGGCTGTTCTTCAACCCAGGCTGACAGATCAAGAGGTGGTTCTTTATTTATTTATTTTTTTTAACTCTGTTTTGAAATGTTGTGCTTTTTTATGTCTTACAAGTATTTATTTCCTAGATTGAAGAGCAAAAAATGGTTGTCCAGTTTGAACTTGAAAATTTGGAAATGAAACTTGATCCAGAACCTGCTCTAACAGACTTAATTCATGCTGTAAGTATTCTTCTTCATTCTTCTTATGTTTCACAGGATGATTCATTAGGCATTTACAAATGTGGAGGACACCAGGTTCTGTGGTACAGTGTAGTTAGCATATTGAATGTTAAGCTTGAAGGTGGATGTTTTGATGCCTAACCAGTGCAGTTATTGTGTCATTAGCTTACACAAAATACTTTGCTCCATTTGAATAAGCTGTGGATAAATTTCATGGAGAAAACATTCCATGAAATGAAGAATGCATTACACTGAATTGCCATTTTGCTAGATTTCCCTCAGGGAGCTTTTGACCAGTTGTATAGAAAAAAGGCACCAGATGAACCACAATCCTGTACTTGTACAAAGTAAAATGGCTTGACACAACATGAAGTCACTTCCACAAGGGAGCTGCAATGTAGCCAGTCATAATCGCTGGGGCTAGAATCTTTATTGTCACTTTCTAGCATGAAGTTCAGGATTGTAGCTAGAGTGATGCAATCCAAGGCACTTGGCACAGTAAAATTTAAATTTATTCTATATTTTTTGTGTGTGTGTTCATGTGTATCTTGGGAAAGATAGCTGTGTAATTTCACATACAGTTGAACCTGTATATAATGGCCCTGTATTAAGTGGCCACCCTCTATTAAGCGACCAGTTTTCAAAGTCCCGATTTTTCACTCGTACAAACACTGTGTTTGATACCTGTATTAGGTGGCCACCTCTATTAAGCGGCTGCGGCCACCCTGTAGCAGTCCTATGTTTATCTTTGTTATTTTTACCTGTACTAAGCGACCACCCTTGAATGGAAACTAAACGATATCATTGTGCGACTGTAAGCTGATAATCGGCCATTCAGTATCGTTAACACTTTCCAGATGTCCACAATGTGCTGAAGTACAGTACAAAAAATTACGAATGCAAAACTATGTTCATTTAGCTAGAAATTCCTCTTTAATTAGCTTGAATGTTCTTCAGCCATGTGATGGAGAATGAACGTATACTCCCAATGGATTTCCAGGCCATAACCTCCACCTCTGTTAACTCGCTGGCCCCTTACCAAACCTTTCCCATTGTTTGTTGGCTGTTTCAAGAATTTGGTTAGCCACAATGCAATCAACTTAGGACCATGTACAATCACTTCATAATCCTCCATCATTTCATTAGGGTGAAACTATGGTTTCGAAGCAGTTTTGCCACGTCCAAATCTTGTAACTCTCGGTTTAACTCTAGATTTCTGTAATTTTGGTGAACAATAATATTGCAACTGAACTTTGTTTAAAGCACTGATTGCTTGAAAGAGTGTTGATTGTCCTATTGTTTCATTGCAAAAAAGGGTTTTGTATGATACGCCATTAAAATTGACATCAGACCACACCCAGTGAGTATTTTTAGTGATCCTGTATTAAGGGGCCACCTGAATTAAGCAGCCAGTTCCTCAAGTCCCAAGGGTGGCCGTTATATACAGGTTTGACTGAAGGTGTAAGGTTAGCATATTTTTTCCCTGTAAGAGTATATAGACTGAAATAATAATAATAATAAACAAGTTTGAATCAAAGAATATTTTTTTGATATTGCCTCAGTAACAATATTCAGTTAGCTACCACCTTGTAGTTGCCAGGTATCTTCACCACAGTTGCATGCCAAGTTATACAGCTGTAGCTGACAAGCAACTGCTACATGTACATTGTATATACAGCAACCACATTCTACTTAGGGTGACCATGCTAAGCGTACTAAACTGATGCGTTACTTGCTACTCGGCATGCTGCTCCGAGAGTGATTTTTGCCTTTTTTCCTTCTTGTAGGCCGCTTTTCGTGACAACACAGTAGGTTTACCCAAGTTGTGTCCACCAGAAAATATAGGAAAGTTTAATTCTTCTATTTTGATGGACTACTTAAAAAGATACTATCAGCCAACTAGGATGGTGATAGCTGGAGTTAACGTGGAACACCAACATCTTATAGACTTGACTAAATCCTACTTTGTCAACAAAAAACCTGTTTGGTACAAGGAAGGAGAAGAACCTGAAAGCCCTGACAGGTCTATTGCTCAGTACACAGGAGGTATTGTCGAGGTACTGTTTATATTATATACTTGACAGTGATTTTGAGTGGTAAACTGGAACATCCATCAGTAAATAGAATATTGTAGCTTGGAATGCAGCCATTTTCGTGGTTACACACTTACACGTAACTTACACTTACAATGTACAAGAGCATTTGAAATGATGGCTGAAAACACTTTAGTGTCCGTTGTAGAATAAATTGTAGCCTGCTTGGCAGGCACTAGAAATGGAAAGGGAAGGGGAACAGCGGGTCTGCAATGTAGGCTAAATTGTCTTTACTTGAAAACATTTAATAAAAGGTGTATATATGACTGTACATGTATGCTGTAAATCAATAATAGTATTGTATTTTTCAATTTTAAAATGCAGGAATTAAAGTTATCTATTTGTTTGTTTGTTTGTTTGTTTGTTTATTTAGTGTTTATTTATGAGAAAGCATAGCAGTGTCAGTATCACATCAGTGATGCACTTTAACCAGTGAGATTAGATCTGAGACATTTTCACAAATAAAAAATATATATTATTTTTCCCTCGTTTCCTAGCCCTGGAGAATTACTGAGCACAGTACCATAGTTTGTTTCTCCTATGTTTACCAGAATTTTCTATCAAACAGGCCTTGTTATTTATTTATATCTTTTTCTTTCAGGACCACAGAACAGAGCCACGGATTAATCCAGGTCCCACCCCACTTCCAGATTTGGTCCATCTGTCCATAGGGCTGGAGTCGTGTCATTATGACGACGCTGACTTTTTTGCCTTCACAGTTCTAAACACGATGATGGGTGGTGGCGGATCATTTTCAGCTGGCGGGCCAGGAAAAGGCATGTACTCTCGCCTCTACTTGAACGTTTTAAACAGATATCACTGGATTTACTCAGCTACGGCATATCACCACAGCTATGCCGACACTGGTTTATTTTGCATCCATGGCAGTTGTCACCCTTCTCAGGTCAGTTTCAAAGAATGATGTCAAGTCAGAACTACGTTTTTTTTTAATGATTAAAAGCCGTTGTTCATAATAAAAAGAGCTTACCGTGTTTCCAAGAATAAGCACCTGGGCACTTATTTAAAATTTTGACCATGGGACGAGGTAGAAGTGGGGCTTTTTCGAAGGAGGTTGCTTAATCAAGAGGAACGCCTTTTAACGAACAGTAACTTTAGAGATATAAATGTTTGGACTGAAGTGACTTAACGGAAAATGAACTGTTCTCCTGCATGTACTGATGCCAGTGTAATTGAAGCTTAAAGGAGACAGAAGAAACAGATTTTCCTTGTATGATCCCCACTATTCAAGAAACTGAGGGGGTGGTAACAGGGCGCTTATTTGCTATTTTGGTCAGGGGGGGGGGGGTGCTTATTAGTGCGTGGACGCTTATTCTAGGAAACACGGTATGATAAGCGGTTTCCATTTCAGTACAGAGGAATTCAATTACTAAATCACTTGCAATAGTGTATACTGTTAGTATGTTTAGTATGGTACAATGGAGTCGCATAAAACGCTTTAGTTAAAGATTGCTAGCAGTCCGACCCTTTCTAGATGGCTGCGAGCGCTCGAAAATAGCCGAGAGCAGCTTGTCTTATAAACGAAATACAGAAACATTTTGCATTTCTTCTTCCCTCAGACTTAATTCTTGTTTCTTTATGTAATGTGCATTTATATACCGCTCATATCACATAGTCTCATGGCGGTTTACAACCCTGGCCGGGGGACTTTACCAGACTGCTTATAACGCAGTTTACAATTAATGAAGTTGAGTTACATACATACATACATACATACATACATACATACATACTTTATTGAGACTCCCTTTAACAGGGCTTTTCAGTCACAATGTTAAGAGAAAAGAAAACTTATTTACAGTAATTTAATTAAAATCAAAATATATTCAAAATCATTCAAAATATATCCAAATTTACTTCGTATAGAACATATTATTAAAAAGTGTTCGCTTAAAAATATCAATTTCCTTAGTATTCTTAATGTTGTCAGGTAACCCATTCCATTCCCGTGGACCGCGAAAATAAAATGCCCTTTGTCCCATCGACAATCTACATCGGGGGATCACAAAGTTATTACATCCCCTTGTGTTCCTGTTGTGAACTGCTGAACGCTTAACAAAATATTTACCTAAATAGTCTGGAGCTAAACCATTTACACATTTATATGCTAAAACTAAATCATTAAATAAAACCTTTTCCGTAACATCTAACCATCTAAGAGATCTCCGCCCCTGAGAGATATGGTCAAATTTCCTTAAACCTAACACAACTCTGGCAGCAAAATTTTGTACCAACTGTAGTTTGTGTAGATTACGTTTAGATGTGTTCCCCACACTGAGGAACAATAATACAATTTACTAAAAACAAAGCTATTTATAAGTAATAAAAGTGTTTTCTTGTCTAAGAGGTGTTTAATTCTACTTATCTGTACTAACTGGTTCATGCAACTAGAGGCTGTTTTAGTGGTATGTACATCATAGTTAAGATATTGATCAACATATACCCCGAGATCCTTAGCGAACGAAACTGGTGAGATAGTTTTGCCCAACAGAGTTAAGGAGATATGAGGTAGCCTCTTAAGAAGTTGTGCTGAGCCAACAACCACTAATTTTGTCTTCTCGGGGTTTATAAGTAAAGAATTCTCTGCACACCATCTACTAATGTTCCTAAGATCTTGATTTACGGCGGCCATAGCACTTGACGAGTCTGATACGGGAAATTTAAAGTGCAATTGGCTATCATCAACATACGCAGCGGCTTGACTGTGGGTAATAGCACTGATTAAATCATTAATGTAGATAGTAAAAAGTACAGGACCCAAGATTGACCCCTGAGGTACTCCGTTTGTTAAAGGTAACAATTCCGAGACTGAATCTTCATATCGTACTCTCTGATATCTACTAGATAGATAGCTACTAAACCAAGAAGCTGCAGAAGTTTTGAGACCCAGTTTTCGTAGTTTTCTTAATAACAGATTATGATTAAGGCTGTCAAAAGCTTTTGACATATCAAGCAGTACTAGTAATGACGCTGCTTTTTCATCAATTGCTTTCAAAATGTTATCTGTAACATTTATGAGGGCAGTTTCTGTCGAATGCATTTTCCTGTTGCCACTTTGATAAGTCGACAGTTTATCATATTTTGTCAAAAATTCCACAAACTGCTTGTGTGCCAGTCTCTCACTTACTTTTGATAGAATGGGTAACAATGAAATCGGCCTATTGTTGGCTGGTTCTTCTGAGTTTCCTTCTTTGGGTACAGGTATCACCTCAGCAATTTTCCATGCTTTAGGAAAAGCAGCCACATTAAACGAATTATTCACCAGTCTGGAAATCACAGGTGCGATGCTCTCACAACTGTCTTTCAGGACTCGCGCAGAGATTTTATCATATCCTGGCGCTTTGTTGGCAGCTAAACTCTTAATGACCGACTTGACGTCAATTTCTTTTACCTCTTGAAACTCAAATTCTTCTGTTTCAGCATAAAGGCCAGTGTCAATACTTTCTTCCCTAATACCACAATCTTTATCTTTATCCAAACCGTGTTCCCTTGTTATCAAGTTCGCTTTTTTGGCAGTAAGTTCTCCTACTGAAGTAAAATACTTATTAAATTTATTTGCCAAAGTCTCATGGTCCTCAAAAGTGCTTGGACGTTTAGCAATACCACGAGACATACATCGATTTAAGATCTTCCAAGTGGCGTTTGTGTTACCTCTACTGTTAGCTATTTCGTTTCTTACATAGATTTTTTCAGCAAGCCTCAGTTCGCGTTTCACTTCTTGTCGGAAGAAGCGATATCCGTTCCAGCATAGTTTGTCATTTGTCTGGATGGCTTTCTTATGCCAAAGGTCCTTGGTCTTCATGAGCTGCTTAATTTCTGGTGTTACGAACGGATTAGAGCGGGACTTGATCTTTATACGTTTGATGGGCGCGTGCTGATCCAGCACGTCCAAGAAGAGAGAATTGAATGTTTCCACTTGGGAATCAATGTCATCAAAGAAGTATACCATGTGCCACGGAACAAGAGAGAGATCTTCGCGAAAGCTATCGGGTGCGTACCCGGAATAGCTTCTTGTAGTGACGTATTTGGCTTTGGCTTTAGGACGATTTATCCTCAATGTAACTTCGACTAAGTTGTGATCACTTATTGAGGACATAATGACTGAGCAAGACTCCGCTAGGGTAGGATCGGTAATCATAATAACATCAATTAGCGAGCGTTTTGTTTCTGTAATTCTAGTCGGTTCCTTCACTAGTTGTGTCAGGTTGAAACTAGCACAAAGGTCTTTCAAAGTTCGACTATCCGCTGTATCATCGAGAATGTTACAATTTAGGTCACCCAGAATGATAATGTCATGGCCAAGCAGTAACATATTCAGGAGACTTCTTGACAAACTATCGCTGAAGGCTGATGTGGTGCTAGGTGGTCTATAAACAGTACAAATAAAAATTGATTTGCACTGTCGCACTTGAACCTTTATCCAGAGCTGTTGGAAATTTTCATCGCTAATTCCCGTGGCGTCTTTTAGGAGTGTCGCTTTGAATGTGTCTCTGATGTATACTGCAAGGCCGCCACCAGATTTATGTTCTCCCCGATCTTGGCGGAAGAATACAAATCCAGGAATCTGCATGGCTTGATTATCAACCGTCGAGTCAAGCCAAGTCTCTGATATAGTAAATATATCAAAGCCATGTTCTTCGATGGTATGTTGTAAAAGAAGAAAGTGTTCGCGAGACTTCAACGAACGAATATTCAAATGAGCCATTTTGATGCACGAATTTGCATGTTGGCCGTCCACGGACGCAGTTGAATGATTTTCTTTGGGATCTTGTCCAGACCGAGAATTTTGCTTTTGCTTTGAGTTTGGGCCAGGCTGTGGGTGAACATCGCCACTAAGGATGATCTGTATTATCACCGGGTTAAAACTTTGACTCCCATTAGAAGAGTAGAGTAATCTTCGTCGAAGAAATTTCCTCTTACTCGTGCACGTGGCGACCTTGGTTCCCGATGCAAACGTACTTGAAACTCCATTCTTCAAAATTCCTTTGCTTGAAACGATGCTTTCCGGGTCAAAGACTTCTTCAGAGTCAGCAGAATTGATCTTACGATTGTTAGCGCAGTTTGAGAGCCCGCAGATAAGAAAACAAAGGTATAAATACAGAATAAGCACAGAGCTCAGTACGACGTGACCGTTCCGCATGACGTGACGTGAAAAGAGTTATGAGTGCCCCCGTAAGATCAAATTAAGACAGACACTAGGGGTGGTCACTGCTAGATTTTTGTTACGTCCCTAGTGGTTTATTACGTCCCACAGAATCAGAGAATTATGAAGAGTTGTGAGACCATTTGTAGATGTCATTACAAAGGCATCACTTTCTCCTCAATTATTTAAAGACCCTGAGTGTTGGTCCGGCCGGGGTTTGAACCCGCGACCTCCCGCACAGCAGTCCGGTGCTCTACCATTGAGCTAACCGATTTAGCTTAACCGTTTAATTCTGAGGTAGTATGAAAAAGATGTTTTCTGTGTAAATGGCGTAATCACGAAGCCTTTTCTACTGCCTTTCTGCATTGATATTTTAGTTAAAGGACCTTGCTCAGGTGATTGTCAAGGAGTACTTCACTCTCGTCAACAGTGGCATAAGTGAGGTAGGTTTTTAAAAGCTTTTGTATTAACTTCAGGTACATGTACGCTAACATTTTGACCCAGAAACATATCCAGGGAGCATTCTTTTGGAACTGTACTGCAGGGACCGCGGAGCATATTTTGTATTGGGGCGGCTAGCTCGCGCGAAGCGCGAGCCAAGGAGCGCCGACGGCGTGAGCTTCTCTAGGGGATCCAGGGGCGTGCTCACTCGAAAAATTTTGAAATTTACAGTCTCTGAAATCGCTGGAAATGCCTCTAATTTTAAAATCACGGTATATAAAATATCTTCGTTTATTAGCTTTTTAAACGTTCAAAGTAACGGCGACTGAAATAAGTTTCCACAGATTCCTCTTTTTAGAAACATATTCTTTTTTATTTTATTTTAATTTTTTCAAAAAATACAATATTTTTGAAAAATTTTTTGGGGCGGCTAGAGCCCTCCAGCAACCCCTGCTCCGCGGTCCCTGTACTGGAAATATTTATACCGGTTCAGGCATAAGAGAATATGCGGAATGAAGTTCCTCAAAGCAAAACAAAAAAGGAAAGAAAGAAAAATAACCTCGTATTGACTGCATAATCTGAAAACGGTATACCCTTAGCGGAGGTGACCTGGAACTAGCGCGCAGAAAAGGTCGGAGGCCGGAACCTGACTGCCGGTACCACGTTACTGGCACAGCGGGCCGCATACGATTTTCCCGCCAAACTTTCTCAAAAGAACGTATGTTCTGCGTGTTACGACTTAATAACCGTATCCTGCTATCGGGGGTAAAATGAACGGAATACTATACTCGGTTCATTCCGAAAAACGAACACAATTACCGCCTGTTCCGAGTAAAGCGATTCCTACTGAATACAGCTTTTTAGTATTTTTTTTTTTTTGCTGGTTCGTTTTCGTGTGGACGGGTGAAAACCCGTTTGTAAACATATAAAGCTTTAAGTCGCTTACCAGTTGCAGCTCATATTTGGGGACAAGGCCTTGTAGATGATTTTTAGAGTCTCTGTGCATCTGTATAGAGATTTGGTTTTAAGTTTACGTGTTACTGCAGGTTGAGGTAGCGAGAGCTAAGAAGCAGCTCCAGTCCATGCTGATGATGAATTTGGAATCAAGAGTTGTTGTATTTGAAGATATAGGAAGGTAAAGTTCACAAATGCTTTTTCCTCACCCTCCTCGCATCCCTGGTTTTCTGTCAGTTAGCTTCCACTGGGCCGGGATAAAGGGATCAGTTTCTAGAGAAACTGTGGTGTTGCGTTATTATGAACTGGGTTGACAAGAGAAATTGGCCGGCACTGTAAAGAGATTCTAGGACTGTCGTGTCAAGTGCTACATGTATCTCTTTGTCGGATCAAGTTCGAATGGAGAATTTCGAACGAAGAGTTATTGCAGTCATCAGAGCGCGTTTTATTCAATATTTTAAAAGACGAATGCTCTCTCTCAACTGAAACGGCAACGGTAATGGCAACGAGAATGCCAGAAAAGTGGGGTTTGATGAGAAAAAGTAATCGCTTTCCGCGTGCGGTTTGCCGTTGGTATATTACTCTGCCGCCCTCATGTGACAAACGTCCCGCCGCATGCTGCTAGGATCTGATATGCAGTGGAACACTGATTGATGATGTTCTCCTTTGAGTATGCGAGTGGCATCATTACTGAATAAATGACACCCTTCTTTCATTTACCACGCTAGAAATTCACGCTAGAAACCATCACCAATAATAGGGAGCAGGGATTGGCATAGTGGTGAAAACACTCGCCTCCCACGCGGGTTCGATGTATCCCGGGTTCGATGTGTCCCGTGTATAATAAAGTTTCTTCACCTTACCTTATCTTTAATGAATATGTGCAATTTTTTATTTTATTTTATGTCAACGTTTTCTAGGCAAGTTGTTGGTCTCAACAAAAGGAAGTCGGCTCAAGAACTCTATGAGAGTATTGGTAAGGTTTGACCTTTCTGGTACTTAATCTCATTTTGTTCTTCGTGTTGTCATCTTCCGTTATCACCATGTTCTTTTTCAGAGAATGTGACAATCGATGACATCAAACGCGTCAGTGCCCGGATGCTAGCTTCCAAACCCTCTGTAGCAGCGCTTGGGAACCTGGCCTGTCTTCCAAAATACGAAGAAGTTCAACGCGCGTTTGGTAACCGGGGTAACTTCAGTGGCGCTTCCCGCTTTTCCCTATTTAGGAACTGATACCAAAGAGATACCGCCTTTTGTAATGACGTATTCATGCAACTCGACACTTGGTGCAGTCACTTGTCTGACTAGAGAGAAGCAAATCCGATTCGTTGTTTACCTATAGCTTGGAACACTCCAATCGAACTGCAGCATTCAAATTGAGCGATTGAGCCAAACTCTCGTTATTGACGTGTATGTAAACACTTTTCAAGCTGAACATCCTTGTCTTTTACACTACGGTAATCTCAGTAAATCTTGTTACTCCCCAAACTTTGTCTTCGAGAGACTCGACATTGGGAAACCTGTGAATATTTTAAATGCTTTAAGGTAATTCTGTAAATGTAATTTGCACGAATGCATAAACAAGTTATGTATGTATACATGAATAAATCAAATAAATAAATTTAACTGTTACCATGTTACTGGTGAGCATCTTAACCAACTTTGTCAGACTCAGCTTGCCAAAAAAATTTAGACTAAATCTTCAATTCTGAATCGACCTTAACCGCAATAGTAGAGGGTCTGAATGGGGGGATCCACATAAACCATTTTTAATCAGGTATATACATATTTAAATGACAATAAGCTACTTTCGAAATATCAGTCTTGCTTTAGACCCATGCACTCTACTCTTACAGCTCTTATTGATATCATAGACAATTGGTATCTTAACATCGACAATGGTTTGACAAATGCCATTCTGTTTATTGATTTAAAATAGGCATTCGATACTACTGGCCATGAGATCCCTCTGTCAGAATTGGAGCCGTATGGGTTCAAAGGTGCAAGTCTTAATCTTTTCCGAGACTACCTCTCTGATAGAACTCAGGTTACAGTTATAAACAACGTATATTCTGAAACTAGCTTCATAAGTTGTGGGGTGCCTCAAGGCTCAATCCTCGGCTCCCTACTATTCCTATTGTACATTAATGATCTCCCAAACTGTAACCTTCTATCAGATGTGAGGATGTACGCCGATGACACTAATCTCACGTTTGCCTCCAAAGACGCTGAAGAGCTGTTTTCATCCCTGACTCACGATTTAGGCAATCTGAAACAATGGCTCGATTCTAACCGTCTAAGTGTCTGTTTACAGACACAAGGCGTAAAATCTCTTTGCTCCCTTGTGAACCTCACATATGCCTTGATGGCATTCAATTGAAGGAGTCAATAATTACAAATGCCTAGGTGTTGAAGTTGATGAAACACTCGTGGGAGGCTCACATCTCCGAAGTAGTAGTAGTAATAATAATCATCATCATTTATAGAGCGCTGTGTCCACTAATTGCTCAAAGCGCTGTACGACAGTGATAAAACTATAAAATACGAACCTAATAACTATTATGATGAAATTAACTAAACTACTAATAACTAGACATCATAAGCAAATGTAAACAAGTATGTCTTCAACTGCGTCTTGAACTGGTCAACGGAGGTAACATTCCTGAGTTCAAGAGGCAATTGATTCCATAGCCTAGGAGCAACTACAGAAAAGCTCTATCACCGCACGTCTTTAGCCTGGATTTAGGCACAGCTAATTGATTCTGAGAACTAGAACGAAGTAAACGTGGACTATTATGGTAGTGTAAAAGTTCAGACAGGTAAGTTAGTGCCAAGCCATTAAGGCACTTGTACACTAAAAGCAGTATTTGAAAATGTATGCGATAGTTTAACGGTAGCCAGTGAAGTGAACATGATAGGAGTAATATGGTCAAAACGCTTAGTTAACGTAACAATGCGTGCAGCAGTATTTTGTATTAATCTTAGCTTATTTAACAGGTGTTTGGGAAGTCCATATAACAAGGAGTTACAATTATCCAGTTTAGAGCTAATGAACGCGTGTACTAAAATTTCAGAGGTATCTTCACTTAAGTACTTCCTAATCTTGACAATGTTCCTTAAGTGAAGTCGTCGGTAAAGTTGCTAAAGTACCGTGCTGCCCTGAGGAGGCTAAGACCGATATGTCCCCAGAGTACCCTAGTCACAATTTACAAGTCATTGATTCTTCCGCATCTCGATTATTGCAGCGCTGTCTGGGGCTGCATCGGTTATGGTCTCAGCCAAAAACTAGAAAAACTACAAAACAGGGCTGCACGCATAATAACAAGGTCTAGTTGGGATGCCAGATCTGCCCAGATTCTTCATGCCCTTAAATGGAATAGCCTCGCTGACAGACGTGCAAAACAACTGAAATCTTCAAAAAATGTTCAAAACTGTAAACAACCTTGTACCCGAATACCTGTCTGATGAATTCGCCAGCGTTAATACCATCCACAGACCTAATCTTCGAGGTGCGCAACATAACCTGTTTATTCCGCGGCCGAACACTGAGGCCCTCAAGAAGAGTTTTCGTTATAGGGGCGCAGTAACATGGAACAGTCTGTCAGCGGAGGCTAAGCAGGCCACAACCTTAAATAGTTTTTATTCCGCTATTGTATATTAGAAATTTCTTAACTTAGTTAGCACTTATTAAAGGAATTTTCAACAATGTCTGTAATTTTTAAGTCTTAGCTTTTAGCTCTTTAGAAGATCACTTTTCAGTGATAAGGATCCCGTGGGTAAATAGTTAAAAAATTATTATTGTTATTATTATTATTATTATTATTATTATTATTATTATTATTATTATTGGCGGTAAATCTCAGTTAATGAGTAAGACTGCAAGTTAATTTTTCATATTCCTTATGTAATTCACGCAGTTTTAAGACTTTTTATAAAGATGACAGGCCCAACACAACTCCCGCTGGTCGCTAAATGTACCTTAGACCTGGATAGTGCTTTCCGAGGCTTTTCCTTTTTGATTGGTTTATCACGGATGAGATTCTAATAGATCCACGTCTTTACAGAGTTGTGCATTGTTGTTTTTCAGTTTCAAGAGTTATGGCTTATTGCAGTGACCATTTCCGTTCTGAAGGGCTTGCTCCTTCAGCCGTAAAAGTTCTATTAGATCATTTTTTTTACTCAGACTCCTTTTTCTTTTGCTTTGTCCACTGGAACCCGGCTACGGTGGTGTTCGATTGCGACCTCATTACTTCTTCGAAAGAAACTTACGATGACAGTCATGGCTGGACCGCATGAATGGCGCAGTGAAAATACTACGATCAGGAGGGAGGGGTCAACTTCGGCTTTTCGCAATCGGATTGTTTGTCCGGATGATCCGGGCCATCGTGACGTCACTTTCTGTAAAACCCGGGAATTTTGAATGATTGATAAACTACAACCTCGCCAAATTTTTTCCTTGAATGATCAGTCAAATAATTCTACGCTAGGCCATCAAAGAATCAAAGACGTAGAAACCTACTAACATAATACACGAAAACAGCATCATCGCCCATGAAGTTAATATTTCAAGTACGTATGAAAACACTCAAAAGTTTGACACTGATTGATAGCAAATGCGACGAAACAGTAACAGCCTGCGCGTCTTAGAAAAAAAGGATAACTTGGTAATCCAAACGAATTTAACAAGGAGGGAAAAGTTATATCATACTGTGGTTTAGAGCTTTCGATTGGCCATTAAAACAATTATCTTAAAACTTAATATAAATGATCAGTTGGTTTAAACGCATTTCTTGGCTACTGTCTGATCGAGCGCTCGCGAAAAGGAAGGCAAAAAACATTTTTCCTCAAGCTATCGGAAAAGCTATGTTGCAAAGAAGCCTTCAGAAGGTAATTTGCCAGTTGTTAATTGTCAATGGGCAATGGGGTTTCCTTTTATGTTTAATTATCTCACAAAAAACAGGAAAAAACAGTCAAACCTGTATTAAGCGTACACCCTCGGAACCCTTGCTAGTGTCTGCTTAATACAGGGTGTCCGCTGAAAACAGAGTGTCCGCTGAAAACAGGTTCCGTTAGAATTCGACTAGGGTGGTCATATTAATATTCCTCAGTATTAGAAGGCCTCGAAAGGGTCAAATACCATTCCGTGAACGGAAAGGTGTTTGACCAACCGAAAACCAGCTCGGATTTATTCACCAGCAAATTGCTGACAGGTGGTCTTCTATGTCCAAAGCACAAATTGTATCAGTTTTTCTGTTTGGATCAAAGTTACTTTCTCCGAAGCAAAATAGTGATTTATTTTTTCATGTCCAGTCTTTTATATCTGATTCCAAGAGATTTTATAAATGTACTTAAGTGTGTATTTACCACCTGTTAGCATTGCTTAAATGTTCTTTTATCTGTTTTGCTGCCGCTTTGACTAATTATTAATTAATGATTTTTTTTTGTATTTAATGTTATTTCGAAGTGAGCCCTCTTGATGAGTTATTTTTCTCTTAGCGCAAACTTCGCCAATAAAATATGTTTCAATTAAAAAAAAAACCTACTTAACACAAAAACAAAATAACAGATCTAGTGGAAGTAGTTGGGTGCGTTCCAAAGCTCATGGGGCCATGTGATTAACCAAGCTTTTAAAGCACCAATAAACCCAGGAAAAGTGAAAATTATTGGAAAGAGGGTGAGCAAATCGGTGGGTATCGTTTGGAGCTACCTACACTGCGAGCAGTAGTTTCTCCACCGGACGCTACGCTACGAAAGGGTTTCTCTCCCTTTCGTAGCGTAGTGTCCGGTGGAGAAACCACTGTTCGCAGGGTAGGAGCTACCCTGTGAGCACATTTTTCAAGCGGACACGTTTTTATGTAGCTGGTTGAGACAGAAATTGATGAAGGTTTTGTATTATGTAATTAGTTTTACAGACACGTCTCTAGGTACATGAATTTCCCGGTTTGCCACACAAATGTTTTATCGGTGAGGTCACTTTTGCCAACAGAGATAGTATTTCCTGTTTCTTAAGTGTCTACAAAGATCTGCCAGATTTTTTTGTCGGCAAAGTTAAAAATAAGTCCCTTAGGGACGCGAAATAACAAAAACTCTAAGTAAAAGTGGAAACACTGATGCCAAAGTCAAGTATTTAATAACTGTCCGCAACACTGCCGAAGATATTGTGAATATGTTTGGCCGGAAAACTGAGCTCAGGGTTGTGCGATTTGGTGTGAAATTTCGAGAAATTTCTCGCAAAAAGTAATCATCATTTCAAAAGAAAGCCCATTTCCTTGGGCGCCCTCATGTTTTGCAAGCTTTTCAAAATTCTAGGTTGCTCAGCAAAAGTCTTCTTTACAAAGGTTAAATGCTATGGGTAAATAGAAATAAGCTCCTTTGAATCATCATTTTGTATCTATCAATCATTTTAATAATATTGGAGGCAAATTCTATAACTTCAGGTCAAGTTTCAGCAATAAACGCAATCTTTTAATTTTCACTGTTTTTTCACTCGGCGAAACAAACGCACAATCATTTTTACAGTTGAATATAACCTACTAATCTCAACTGGAATGTTTGCAGTGAGATTTGACCTCGTCCCGAGCCAAATGTCAATTTCACCAGTATTTTGTATAATTAATAAGATGTAATTTTTCTGGCGCGGACAATCTCAGCTTTTCTGATCAGCGTAAGTACACGTAACTCTTCACTGCAATATTTTCAGCATAATTCATGGGTTGAAAATAAATGAACACTTACCTATATCGAGAAAAGAAGATTGAAAGTCTATTCAGCAAGAAAACAAACCCCATCCGAAGCTTGGCTGGAAAAAAAAGTTGTTTGATGCAGTAAAATCATCAGCGCCATTTCGAAACTAAGCAAAATCCCGCGCTTCACAGGAAGAGACGTCACGATGGCCCGTATCATTCGGAGAGCCGAGCCCACGAGTTGACCTCTCCCTCCTAACTACGATCTACAGCAGGACGTCTCATGGGCTCGATTACCAGCCGCTGTTCAGGAAATGAAGCCCCGCTCCTCCCTGATGACAGGAAATTGTATAATTAACTGAATTTGGTTGCCTGTAGTGAAATAGACCCCACCAAAGGATCTGGACATTTCCTAAGCTAGAAACAAATACAAAATGCCGTTCTTTCTAAATACAAACATCCCTACAATGTCGGGCAATGTCGGTTAGTATTTACCTGCCGCGAATCGGTATTTTTTTTCTCGTTTTGTCGGTAGTCAGTTATATTTTAAATTTTCGCCCTTTGTCGCTGGTCAGTTATTCAGACCCTCATACTAGATGTTTGAGGAAAAAAGTGTAAGCTGCATGGTATTTTTTATTGTTTATTTAGTTTTTCCTTAAGGTTATTGAAGCTATTGTTTCACAGCTAATTCGGTGTATTTCTGACTGACTGTTGTTGGCTGTGATTCAGTGGAATGGTGTTAAAACGTATCTTCATGGTATAAAAATTGCGGTGGTCGTATCTGACCTATGCATAATAACTGAGTAGAAGAGGGATTCAAGGTGTCATACCGAAGAAAACTAGGTTGAAAATACTCGTTACCAAATTATTCGGGACAGAGGCATCGCTGGGACCGATTTAGTCATGATTCCATTCCCCCAACCCTTCCCGGCCTAACAATCTTGATAAACAGAGAGGAATCAACGCGTTGCATGATTTCTAAAAGTGGTAGTGCACAATATTGGACAGGGACAGAGGGATTACATCAATGAATAAAGTTAAGTGGGAAAAAATTCACAAAGAGCCAAGCGTCACAAGCTCAGTTGGTCAGGACTGAAGCTAGCTTTTACAGCCAGTGTCACTGATGAAAAAAACCACACTGTTAAGTGATTGAATCCCAATCAACTTTATTCCGTTTCACAATACACCACTTTTGTTTATATCCCGACATTAAGCTGGCGCTATGTTACCCCATTGTTACTCCACTGTTACGACAGTCAGCAGTGTTTCATTTTCCTGGTTTTCATGCTAAAGAAACAACAGAGAACAACACTGAGTAAGGCTTTTCTTGGGCCATTACTAGCTTAACCTTGATCTCTAAGTCCTGTACATGCCTTGTTGGTATTTAAATCAATTTGCAGCCAAATAATATTTCTTTTAAGTGGAGGGACAGAACCGAAACGCTTGCTGGTCGAAAAACTGCCAACACTGATCACAGAGGCTTCCCGATCCCATCCCGCGGTAGCCTGCGTAGCAGGCGTAGAAAAGGGACGGGGAGGCAGAGAAAAAGGGAGAGGGGATTGGGGAGAGAAGAGAGGGAACGCCTGCCCTAAGAACCCCATTTTGTTTATTTCTGCGGCCGAAGACCAGCTTCAGGAGATGGAATCAATGGTTTACCCTGCTACTGACTTGTCAGATTGATCAAACGATGAAATTCGCAGATGCGAATACAAAATTATGTATGCAACCGCAAGTAATTAATTTTGAACTCCGCGCTTGAAGCAAAACAATCATCGCTTGCTTTTTCCAGCTCGGATACGAGTTTAACGTTCTAAATCTTATTTTACTTACAAATCAGGCCGTTTTATCCGTCTGTAGAAGTTTGAATTATTTTCTTGGTCCTTATGGAAGTGAAAAAACAAGTTATGTTTACGTGTGGGGCTGTTGACACAACTTCTAAGACGCCGAATATGCAATAATAAAAGCGTGTTTCGCATTTTTACTTATGAAACGTTGCTTACATTCGGCAAAAGTATTTTTCTTAATCGACGAATTTCGAGCTTTTAGCAGAGCGTGGAATTGTTTTCATACGTCCAGTAGAAGTCGAATTGGGAGTGTTATATTTTTTCTTGAAGCCCGCTAGGCGCGAGCCATACGTTCTGATTAGTGAACGTGTTTGACAGTTAATTGACAGTAGACGTAATCGGATTACTAGAAAAAAAACCCGGTTGGCGTAATGCAAAAACCTGGGTTTTTAGGGCAATGTCCTCTCTCTTTTCCCTCCCAACCCCTCCCCTTTCTACGTACGCCTGCCACGCAGGCTAATCCCGCGGTTAAAGTACTTGAGCCAGTAAACGAACTGGTCAGCGGCTTCGAAAAGAAATTTGGTGGACAGTGAATTCGCTGATAACATGATGACATTGGTCGCGTTAGTCGAATGTTACAACTTTCACCTCTCACTTGTGGAACAGAAACTGGTTCAGTTCCGGCCAAATGTTTTAACAGACTTTCACAGGCTATGGAAGGAACTTTCCACTGATGTATAGAAGAGCATGTGAATACGAGCCACTTTTGCAATTTGTTCCTCTGAACCTGGGCTAAATCGCATGGTGCGAGAAGTGTTCCAAGTAGATCATCTTTGTGCCCTCAGATTTGTTACAGTAATTAAAGCTTATGATTGGACGTAAAGGGTAATCTTTTATAACTAGTGAATTAGGAGGTTTTGAATAATCTCTATTTTTCAGAACTAGCAGCTGCAATTGTTGCAAAATTTACGATCCTAGCCACTGGGTTTCGAGCATAGCCCGAGGTGTGAAAAGTTCAAATCAGAAAATTTTAAGAAACTTAAATTTGTCCGATCATATTTCACATTTGTTGCCTACTTAACAGCGAAATCTATTTCTAGCTGAAAATTGAATAAGAGGATTTTAGCGAGAGTCGCTCTTAAAGCAAATGTGAGCAAATTACTGGAACTTACGGCAAGGCTTTTTCGCACACTTCTTCCTCCCCTTAGTTTTTCCAACACAGGGAGGATCGCTTATACATGTCCTGGTTCTTGTTTTTTTGCCCCCTCCGCAGGTCTTGCTGCACTTTCCCCATTTGCTCCACTCGGTAAACTCTGATTCTGAAGAACAAATACTTCTTGAGCTACAAAATCATCGCACGTCAAGGGAGAGTCATTCCCCATAATGATCTATCGCAAGGAATAGGTAGTTGCTTTCATGATATTTTTCTAAATACAGAGTTCTTGTTAGGAGCCAGTAACGTTTATTTTTGCCATCTGTTTACTTAAATTCTACTGGCTATCGTGAAAAAAAAAAAACGTTTCCGAAGTTATTAAACCGCTTTCAAAATTCATCACATTTTATTCTTTCTGGTCTGAGGGAAACTTTGCTGTCTAAGTAGGTCTTAGAAATAGTGAAAATTGTTCATCTTCCCTCGATAGTTAAGAAGATTTAATAACAAACGTACTCTTTCCTCAAACTGTTATTAGGATTTTTAATAACATTAAAGTGCCTAAAAGGTAAATTGCAAAGCTCAGCGGAGAAAAGTCTTAAAAGTGAAATAGATTAGAAGACCAAGCTCCACCTCCTCAGAAGTGTCTCAACACGTCAACAAAGACAAGCCAGAACAAGATGTCCACATCGACGAAGCACGGATTTTGTTAGTTCGGAAATCCAAACTGACAAGAGAGCAATATATATTATTATATAATATATAGATTTAGCCAAGCCTAAAAGCGGAGCTCCACGATTATTATTTTTTACTGGTATTGAGCAGCACCGCATGGCTTTCCTTGCGCCAATATTCTATGACTAGAGCAGTCAACAAAAATTGACTGCGGTTCAAAAACCTCAAAATGTTACAATAAAACAATACAGTCGACGCGTGTGTTTGTTCGAAAATAAATTTAGCAATCTAAGACTGGTCAAATATTTTCATCCAACATCGTTGAAAGAGCATGTTTGAGGGTTTAGCCACCTCTCACCATAGTACATTAAATGGCTTTCAATGTTTGATCTAGATCAAACATGTTCATCCAAAATTTCACATTACGAACAAATGTTTGATCATTTAGCCACCCCGACAAACAAATCGTACACAAACGGTGAAAAGCAACCAAATAAGCCACATAACGTCAAAACTTTCAGCGGTAATACGCAAAAATCATTTTTTGGACTCGCTTGGTCCGCTGTTTGGTCAAACATTGTTATGCGTTTAGCCACCAAACGTTATGTGTGACAAACATGATGTTGGATGAAAATGTTTGATCTTTTAGCCGGGACTTAACAAACATATTTCGTAGTACGTTAAGCTTAGACATACGCTTAAATGTCATAGAAAAGAGAGAAAACAATCCTGATAGTTTGGATAGGTAATCGCATGAGGCCGAGTAAAATTAAAGACTAATATCACTTGTGTTTTCAGAAATTTGCTGAAATTGCCCTCGTCGAGCATACGAGGACTCATTGCGATTACGTGTTAATAACATAAGAGCAAACGTTTCTTTCAGTTCTTAACACTATAGAAATACTGACGTCGAAAAACATGTACAGTCACTCAGCCAAGCAGAGGAAAACACTCGTTCGCTTGCTAGCAAAACAGCAAACAAACAATTCGACTAGCTACTTCTTTGTGTCCAAAACGAGTAGATTGTTATTTATATCCAGTCGACAAAGTTTCATCCCTGAACAACGATTAAACCTCAAATGGTAAGCTTCAGTTTATTTACGTTGCCTGTGTTGTCGAGCTTTCTACGAATCCACTAAAGTAAAAACACGCATCTACAAAAAGTAGCAAACGGTTTGTCCAAAGAAAGAACTTCTTCCACCAAATTGAGCTACTCGTTCCTCCCATTAATGCCGGTGAGTTGTTAAGTGAACTTTCGTGGTGAGCTGCAAGATGCCGTGGTAAGGTGAAAAAGCCCTTGAAGCGTTAAATCATTTTGTTTTTCAACCACACAATCCGGGCGCCATACAAGTGGATCCAAAATTTAAGAATTTCCTGAGAAAAATGTTTTGCTCTTCCATTTTATCAGTTGAAAATTCACCTTCCGGAGTATCTTTTAAGTAGTTCTTGATGTTAATGTCTTTTGCGCGAATTAAAAGACAGAACTTCGAAGAAGATGAAGTTGTTGGGCTCAAAATGAAGAAACCAACCGAATGTGAAATCAAGAGACGCAGAAAGCGCACGACAAATTAAGCCTCGTTTTGGTTTGGTCCTACACCTGGCTTGAGCCTGGGATCCATTCGAAAACCAGTACCTGGTCAGCGGTCAACTTCAAAAAAACAGCTGACCTCGATGAGGTCTTAACTTGATCCCACGATATGGTCATGCACTACTGGTAAGCGGATACCTCGTTTTGACAGGTGTCAGTTGGCCATAACATTGACGTCTAATATCAAAAGATGTACACAAAAAGATGTACACAAAACGCGGGTTACAACACACATATAATGGGCCATTTCACACCGCATACATGGAAGGGCGGACGTAAGGACTAACGGTGACCAAAACCAAATTTTCTCCATTAGATGGGTTACCATATTTTCTTAACAATGGTGCTCCGCTTTGCGGCCCGAGCTCCGCTATTAATCCTGACGATATGGCAGAAGCTTTCAATGACCATTTCACATATGAATAGTTTGTGTTTTTCATGTTAAAATAGCAATGCTAATTACATGTCACTCGGCAAATTTGTCTCATTGCAATTTTGGACAGATGATAACAAATTTTCAAATAAATTTTGACACAAAAAGTGGAATTCGTTTAGCCTGGAAGCTTTGATGAATTGATTGATTGATTAATTGATTGATTGATTGATTGATTGATTAAATGATTGTTGGCAGATTGATTGACTGGTTGGTTGATTGATTGACTGATTGATGGATTGATTGGCATAGTTCAAAAGTAGATCAGTAGTGAGTTCACAAGCTTTTATATGTAGTACGTATGTACAGCTGGAGCGCATTTTGCAGAAAAACACTCACGACAGGCTTCTGTATTGCAGTCTTGCTGTTCACTTGCGTCCCCAGCGCACTGTGCTCCACCGGCTGACGGAGGTGGATTGGTGCAAGTGCGATTGCGCAAATGATTCCTGCCACGCAGGCCAATCCCGCGGCAATTAACTTAAAGTACTTGAGCCAGTAAACGAAATGGTCAGCGACTTCGAAAAGAAATTTGGTGGACAGTGAATTCGCTGATAACATGATGACATTGGTCGCGTTAGTCGAATGTTACAACTTTCACCTCTCACTTATGGAACAGAAATTGGTTCAGTTCCGGCCAAATGTTTTAACAGATTTACACAGGCTATGGAAGGAACTTTCCACTGATGTATAGAAGAGCCTGCGAATACGAGCCACTTTTGCAATTTGTTTCTCTGAACCTGGGCTAAATCGCATGGTGCGAGAAGTGTTCCAAGTAGATCATCTTTGTGCCCTCAGATTTGTTACAGTAATTAAAGCTTATGATTGGACGTAAAGGGTAATCTTTTATAACTAGTGAATTAGGAGGTTTTGAATAATCTCTATTTTTCAGAACTAGCAGCTGCAATTGTTGCAAAATTTACGATCCTGGCCACTGGGGTTTCGAGCATAGCCCGAGGTGTGAAAAGTTCAAATCAGAAAATTTTAAGAAAATTAAATTTCTCTGATCATATTTCACATTTGTTGCCTACTTAACAGCGACATCTATTTCTAGATGAAAATTGAATAAGAGGATCTTAGGGAGAGTCGCTCTTAAAGAAAATGTGAGCAAATGTCTGGAACTTACCACAAGGCTGTTTCGCACACTTCCTCCTACCCGTAGTTTTTCCAACACAGGGAGGATCGCTTATACATGTCCTGGTTCTTGTTTTTGTCCCCCCTCCGCAGGTCTTGCTGCACTTTCCCCATTTGCTCCACTCGGTAAACTCTGATTCTGAAGAACAAATACTTCTTGAGCTACAAAATCATCGCACGTCAAGGGAGAGTCATTCCCCATAATGATCTATCGCAAGGAATAGGTAGTTGCTTTCATGATATTTTTCTAAATACAGAGTTCTTGTTAGGAGCCAGTAACGTTTATTTTTGCCATCTATTTACTCAAATTCTACTGGCTATCGTGAAAAAAAATGTTTCCGAAGTTATTAAACCGCTTTCAAAATTCATCACATTTTAACAAAACTCGTCCTTGCCAAGGACGATTTTTGTTAAAATATGATGAAACGGTTTGGGGAATTTTTTTCCAGAAATAATGTAAAAACATCCACCAGATAATATCACACTGAAAATCGATCGCCTGTAAAGAAATCGCTCTTGGTTTGGGCATTTTCTTTCGTCAAAAACAACGCTGACTTCAAGCTCCGCCATGTTTGGTGTCCTTTCTCCGCTTGGCCTCCCATTATTCCCTGGGAGACATTAACAAGATGGCATTCAACTGCTATTGCAAATTTATTACCTCCATTTACAAATCTTAACAAGGACCCTGAAATAGAGATCTTATCATGGCTTCAGAATTTTAGAAACAGGGTACGTTTATGATGTTTATTCTTTCTGGTGTGAGGCAAACTTTGCTGTCTAAGTAGGTGTTAGAAATAGTGAAAATTGTTTATCTTCCCTCGATAGTTAAGAAGAGTTAATAACAAACGTACTCTTTCCTCAAACTGTTATTAGGATTTTTAATAACATTAAAGTGCCTAAAAGGTAAATTACAAAGCTCAGCGGAGAAAAGTCTTAAAAGTGAAATAGAATAGAAGACCAAGCTCCACCTCCTCAGAAGTGTTTCAACACCGTCAACAAAGACAAGCCAGAACAAGATGTCCACATCGACGAGGCACGGATTTTGTTAGTTCGGAAATCCAAACTGACAAGAGCGCAATATAATCCTGACGATATGGAAGAAGCTTTCAATGACCATTTCACATATGAATAGTTTGTGTCTTTCATGTTAAAATAGCAATGCTAATTACATGTCTTCGACAAATTTGTCTCGTTGCATTTTTGGACTGATAATAACAAATTTTCAAATAAATTTTGACACAAAAATTGGAATTCGTTTAACCTGGAAACTTTGATGAATTGATTGATTGATTCATTAAATGATTGATTGATTAATTGATTGATTGGTTGATTGATTGGCATAGTTCAAAAGAAAGATTAGTAGTCAGCTCACAAGCTTTTGTACGTATGTACAGCTGGAGCGCCTTTTGCAGAAAAACACTCACCACAGACTTCTGTATTGCAGTCTTGCTGTTCGCTTGCGTCCCCAGTGCACTGTGCTCCACCGGCTGACGGAGGTGGATTGGTGCAAGTGCGAGCGCGCACTTGTGATCCACCGCCACATGTAACACTGCAGGCTCCCCAGGGAGACCAACTCGACCAACCGCCATCAACTGCAATCAAGTGTTAACATACGAGTTAGGTAGTAAAACCAGTTAAACCTACAAATTTGATTTGAAAAACACATTTCTGTCACTTCACTCGACAACCGCGTCATTCCTTTTGCAAAATTTTTTATGCTGTTTCCATGCACCTTATATTTGTAGCAAAATTAGAAGTGTGTGTTGTCATTTGTTGTTCACCTTTGAGTAGTTTAATGCAGTTGAATGTCTTCAAATTCTGATTGTCGTGTGTTGGCTGTCCGATTAGCACCCTGCTGATCAAGTTTTCCTTGTACCGATATTGTTCTAGATCTCTTGTTTTGTGTTTGTCTCTTCTGAATAAAAAGCAGACGAGACTCTGTTTGTTGGGGACGTGATTGTCTTAGTTTGATTCCTTTAACTTTGGCTTTATGTGCATCCGATCACTACAGAAAGTTCCCCTAATCAGACCCAAGCATATATCTTTGAGGTAAATAATAATAATTATTATATAATAATAATAATAATAATAATAATAATAATTATAATTATAATAATAAAAATAATAATAATAATAATAACAACAACAACAACAACAGAGCAAACGTTAATCATTTAAATTCCTAGAAGAATTCATTTAAAGAAGATTAGGTTACACCAAGCACCAAGCCACTTAGATTCTTTAACTGAGAGGAAATTAAACATCGTGGCACACTCTGCAAGATGTGCAAAATTAACAAATAAACTGTGGCTTTAGTTTTATGAAAAATTTTCGACGAAACAGTGCAGATAAACAAACATGCTGCTGCTGAAACAGCATTGTACCAGTTGCGATTTTAGAAATATTGAAAGCTTAGGTTGTGACTTGTTTTGTTTTTTCTTGCACTTTTCCGTTTCCTTTTCCTCACCAAGACCTAGATTATTCCAATCGAAAACGAAACAAAAAATATAATAATAATAATAATAATAATAATAATAATAATAATAATAATAATAATAATAATAATAATAGAACTTTCAAAGCCATTGTCTCTTGTCTTTCCATAAGGGAATGGCATACGTGCTCAATATAGCTCATCGGATAACTTTAGATCGTTTATTAGATTTTTATCTTTTATAGTATCGGATAACATAAGATAACTTTAGATTGTTTCTTTTATTACATTTTTATCTTTTATTGTATATATATTTTTTTGTAAATCAGTGGTTTTCTTTTAATAGTTCCTTCAGACTGCATAGGTTACGCTGTGCGGCCTATGTTTTACCATTTTAGCATCCATACGTTTGTCAACTGCCATAATAATAAGCTCAACGCCTGGGTATCTTTACTTTAAAATTTCTGAGGTAAGTAGTAATACAAGAATTCGCCCCTAGGCGAGGGGAACTTAGACTCTAGGCGCAAACATACCAGGGCAAGTGTTCTCGTTGCAATTTTGCACCTCAAAAGGTAGACCTGTACAGTCGTCCCCTCCTCCTGACGGTGGCGGGTTTGTACATGTGCGGAATCGGCGTTGAATACCACCCCCACAGGTTACAGTACACTCCAACCATGAAGCCCAGTCACCCCAGCCACCATCTACTCTTCCTGCGTAAGAGACAACCATAAAGTGGTTTAAATATCTCAAGCGGCGAAGAACGTTCTATGAGACAAAGCAAAACAACTGAGACAAAGCAAATGTAACAGGCGCCGCCAAACACGAACAAAAACGCAAACGGCGTCTTGTCAGTACATAAGCAAAGCAAATTGCGAACGCTTTTTTGCTTACTTAATGACAAACTGTTCAAAAAAGACAAAGTTTCGCAATTTAAGTTTCTGACATTGGTAATTAAGTAATTAACCGCTCAATAATCTAACCTGGAACCATTTCACAACATCTAATCCTAGTCAGACAGTTGATTGTTGAACACGTTGTTTTGTAAAATCCTTTCAGGAAAGAGCCTTGAGGACACGCCTTTGTGCCGTTGACTGTAAAGTCCACATTATCGTCTCGGCAACCTCGGTTTTCGTCCGGATGACTAGTGGGCTTACAGCACTGAGCCATCCCAATATCGGACAGGAAATTCGGTCCAATGGTGAAAAATCCATGGATGAAGTACCCGGGTTGTTTACATATGGCCCAGCTGTTAAGCCTAAGAAGTAAAATATGGAAAGGAAAACGGAAACACCATCAAACCTTCATAAGGCGACACGGTAGGTGGCTGTTCCCAGGCCATCTTTGGTTTGTATGAAAAAGAGGCCAAATTTTTTAACCTGGCAACTTATAGTGCATCCCTATAGTCTAAAAATGGGTCTTTCTTCTTTCCTGGTATATATGAAAAGCTTAAATTTACCTTGCTAAATCAGTCCACCACTGTTCCCAGTAACAAACATTCGACTCCTGTGAGTAGGGCAGCCTAACACCACAACATCTGGCAGAACCAATAATACCCGGACCAGTTTGGAGGTTGATACCATAACCCTCACTGGTCAGTCCATTTACATAAGATACGTTGTCACTGCACTGGGACACGGAGTCACCAGCTACTGCAAAAGTGCTGCTCCAGTCTTCGTCAGTACATTGTTGGCTTGATGTCAGATTGACCAAGAATAATATTAGTAACGGGACGTAGATGTGGACCTCCATGATTTCGTTGTTTCTGGAACCTTAGAAAGTATAAAGAAGGAAACTTCAGAGCCGAATTTAAAAACTTGTGGTTAACTGTTTATAAATAAGAATATTTTGTCTCTACTAGTTTTAGTGAAATTATAACGTATAGTAAGCTTTCATATTTTGAGTTATTCTTCGATTTACCAGTAAGAATAAAAATTAGCGACAATTTATTATTTTTCGGACTGAAAGTTCTTGGCTAAACACATTCTAAGACGCAGTTCGTGCCAAGGTATCTGTTTAGCATTCTGACTGGAAGCTTAATCATTGATACCTGTGAACGCTTTAACTGGAAATTTAAATACTTTAACACTAATTCCATTGCAAGTTTTAATAGTTGCGACACACTTAAAGTACAAATTAGCTCCACTTCACTGATATTTCAAACTTAAAAATGAAGCTATGATGCATTCTTAACGCTGGTATAAATTTTCGCTGATTTTTATTTTAATTTTTTTCCAAATGTTCTTTTGTTAGTATTCTTTTATTTGAAAACCAATCTGCAAGCTGAAAAAGAGTTCCACGCTGCAATAATGTCAGGTTTATGTTGCACAACGAGCTGAGCAGATGAACAGATTGAACAGATTGAGCCCCTTTACTAGTCATAAATGGTTCCCACTAATAGTAACAGTGTACGCAAAGCTAGAGAGGCATAACTCGTCGACAGACATCAAAAAGTCTTGAGCCCCTAGGTCTAAATAACAGAGATGAGACAAGAAATGTTTTCCTCCTATGTTATACAACTTTTTCAAATTTCTTATTGTCATCCTTTTGTTTTCGTTTTCCACGTTGTAACGTTAGCTACTTTGCTCATACCTATTGACAAGTTGTATTTTCAATTTTAGCGTTTTAGCGCAATTGTAGCGTTTTAGTCGGAGAAATCGAACAGGGTGGTGGACATGATCAGGTAGTGGACATGCCGGCTACGGAGGGAGGTAGACTGCTGGAAGATGCTCAAAATGGTCACTCGAGCGGGGAGGAGAAAAGAGAAGACAAAAAGGAAGCTGAAGAAGAACAGCTAGCCGGCCACAGCCAAAGACCAGTACGCGTAAGGAAACCTCCAGACCGTTATGGTGAATGGATTTTAAATAGTTTACAGCAGATGACGGACCGTTTGAAAATGTTGGAGAACAAGCAAAGAATGGACAAAGAGAGGATCAAGAAGCTGAGTCCAAAATTGCAGAAGAAGGCTAGAAAATTGCGTGAACTTTGAAACTGTTCTTTCTTTTAGAGAGATAAACCTTCAAGAGGTTTTCTTAAGAGAATGAACTGATTGACTTTATTTTGCTTTATTATTCTGTGTGATCGTGAATCTGGAGATTCCTTCCTTTTAGAGAGGGGATAATGTAATGGGACATTCCGTGATGGATATATAGCATAGGATGAGGTTGAAATAGCACGTGGTACAAGAACGCAAAAATAGATCTCAGTGCTACGTATTTTGTACGTTCTCGGCAACGCGATTACAGCGGTCACCAGTCACACGCGCCCTCCAACAATTTTTCCCCATTTTCGAAAACTAAGTTTTGCTGGACGTCAATCAAATGTTTCCATGACAATAGACCTGTTCATTTCGTGTCTGTTTCACGGCCATGTTAGATCGTCGTTGGGATCAGGTTTAATCGCTCAGTTATTATGACGAAGTCATTTCCAATTTCGCTGAGATGGAGGGTTATTATGTTTACAACGTCAGGCCTGTCTTTGAATCACATAGCAGAAACACTTTTTGTGAGCAAAACGTTTGTGAAGGAGGCGGCATTTCGATAGTACGGAACATAGCTTGTCGAGGATACGACATTAATTAACACAATGCTGGTTCTTTTTAATAAACTCTTCACTGGTGAACGCAACTTAAACACACATCTTGCACGTTTCCTCGAAAACTCGTTCTCTAAACTCATTCTGGAAATCACGTGATGCCTTGACGTAGGCATCAACGTCAATCAAAAATAAAACACTAAGGAGCGAAAGGCACATTCCCGCCTCCAGTCGAGACACTATGTCGAGACGAAATACAGTCATTAGATCTAGGCTTCCGATTCTTCTAGCAGACAAAGTTTTGTAATTGGTCTCTTGTACTCTCCGCTTTGAGTACGCACAGTAACTTCTCGGACCATTTCATTTTGTCCCGAATAAGCACACACGATCCTGCCCAATGGCCATAAACCTCGCGGCTGATTCGGTTCAGCCACAAGCACAACGTCTCCTGCTTCAAGTTCTGTTTCTTCTCTTTCCACTTCTTCCTCTCTGACAAGCTAGGAAGATATTCTTTGCTGAAACGCCTCCAGAAAAAGTTAGCAACGCTTGAGACTGTCGCCACAGTTTTTTCGAGTTAACCTCTCTGTAACATTGGCATCTTCATAACTTGGATTGGCGCGCAGAAGCAATAGGTGGTTTGGAGTGAGTGCTTCAATATCTCCTGCGTCAGATGATACATGGGTAATTGGTCGACTATTCAATATACCCTCTGCCTCAACGAGAGCAGTCCTCAACGCCTCTTTAGGGACAACTCTGTCCTTCAGAACAGCTTTCAGCGTCTTCTTTGTACACTGCACTAGTCTCTCACATGCGCCACCAAAGTGTGGAGCGCTTGGTGGTTGAAAGTTCCACTCAACCTCCTTGGGTGCACAAAAGGTCTGTATTCTCTCTTCATCTAGTTGTTTGAGGCATTTCCTCAGTTCATTATTGGCCCCAACAAAGTTTGTGCCGTTATCGCTAAACATTCTCTGAGGCCGTCCGCGCCGCGCTATGAATCTCTTCAATGCCATAATGAAATGATCTGTTGAACGATCATCCACCAGTTCAAGATGGCAAGCTCTCGTACCCATGCAAACGAACAAACAACCATAAACTTTGACCTCACTTCGTCTCTCCTTAACTAGCATCGGTCCGAAAAAGTCGACTCCAGTGTTCCTAAACACCATTCCTGACTCAAGCCTGCATTCTGGTAGGTTTCCCATTTTCTACTCATGGGGCTTCACTGTCTGGCGATAACAGTAATCGCATTTGAATTTTGCATTACGCACAGCCTGGCGACCATGTATGATCCAATACTCTTGCCTAATTTCATTCAGCAGGTGTTCGTAAGGCGGATGGAGATAAGAACGATGCATTTCATTAATGATTAGCTGCGCGAGCTCATGACGTGAGTCAATAGTCTTAGGATGTCGTGCACGATATGGTATGGACTGGGCTTTCTGCAGTCTTCCACCGACGATTAGATTTCCGTCCTCCAATCTAGGATCAAGAGACTTTATTCTGCTCTGCTTAGAAATATCCTGTCCCTCTCCAGGCGCATCAACTATTCACCGAGTGATTCAGCTTGCGCCAAATTCACCAAGTAATTCTGCGCAGATTTCAGCTCCGACACTGTGAGTGGTCCTGTCAAACGCGCGTCCTTCCTCACTCGCGTGTTGTTTGCAAATCGCTTCACATACGCAACAACTCTTCTCAGTTTCGTCAGTGATAAGTATCTCTTCTATCCCAGCACGGCTTCAGTCTTCTGAGATACTCCAGCCCATTTCTGCTTCCTTTCACTCTTGTCAACTTCCTCCTGAAGTGCTTCAGCTTTACTCTCTGGCCACAGCTTTGCTGGCCTATGCAAAAACTCTGGTCCACCATAATAGCGATGACTCACGTTGAGTTGGACGGGGCGTAGTCCTCGAGTGATGTCATCTGCGGGATTGTTCTCTGTCGGCACGTACCTCCAGCACACTGTGCCCGCCCCCAGTGTGGACTCAGTTAAACGTGCTGCTAAGAGCGCTCCCATGAGCTCAAGCCTGCAGATTGACTGTGCCTTCAGTGGCGCAACTCGTCCTTTCCCAGCGACCAGTGCACACTCCACCGTGTTATCCTCGAACTCTCGCCTCAAATATGCACATGTACCATAGGCATCCTGGCTAGCATCACAGAATACTTGCAATGAAGTCTCACGCACAGGTTTGTCTTGACTGATGAGGACTCTAGGAATCTTCACCTGATCAAGCTCTGCTGCTTCTCTGCGCCACTCACGCCATTCTCGAAGATCAGCCTCCCTCAACTTATCATCCCAGGCATACGTCATACGATTCAAATTCTGTAGGATGATCTTACTTCTGATTGAGAACGGTAGCAGGAGTCCTCGAGGATCCCACACTGAGAACACTTGGCTTAGTATTTTCCTCTTTGTAGTACCGGCATCTTCTTTGAACCCAGTAAACTTCAGCATATCTTCCTCAGCGTCCCAAGTGATGCATAACGCTCTGTCGGTCGGTAGCTTATTCTCACTAAGCTCAAGGAATCGTGGAGATCTTTTCCTTTTTTTTTTTTTTTAATACTTTATTGCAATGACAACAACGAAGCACAAGATATACAAACATAATACACTACTTACAAGATTTTACTGTAACTACTTACAATATAGTATTTACACAAGCACAAAATAAAACAAAAAAAAAAAGAAAGCAAATATGCGATACTGGCTCAACAGTGAAGAGCAAGGATTTGTACTGTTTTTATTATTATTATTTTATTTAAATATATACAGGAACCTGCTTGACTTAGATGTCTAGAGAGCAAGGAGCATTGAAAGGAGATATCGTTCAAGTTGTCACAGTGACTGGAGTATTTTATGCCACTTCTGTTTGAATTCTTTCTTCGTTCCTGTTGTAGTTGAAATTTGTTTTTCAATTTTTAAATTGCTTTTAATCTGATAAATGTATTCTAATATAGATGGTTTGGTATCCTTAAACTTGCAACTAAAAATATAGTATCTAGCCAGAAGTAGGCAGTGATTTACTAGAATTTCTCCTTTTGCTCCCGCGAGACCTAAACATTCAGTCTTCTTTAAAAGGTGAGAGGCTTGTATCAGATTCACTGAAATTAAGAAATATTGTATACTATTCCAAAAAGAATTTGTTACCGGGCAATCCCAGAACAAGTGGATTAGCGTTTCCTGGGCGTTTTGGCAAAAGCAACAACGATCTGTCTCTGAAACTTGGATTTTAAACAAAAAAGAGTTTGTAGCAATTCTTCTGTGGAGGAACTTAAACTGGAAGTTCCTGAGTTTCACGCTTAACGCGCATTTCCTGGGTAATAAATAAATTGACTTCCAATCAAAATTCTCCACCTCTTCAGATCCACAGTCTCTAATCCATTTCGCTTGGCTTTTCTCAGGGCGGGTACATTTCTTATTAATGAAGGTCTTGTATGCCAGTTGGCTAGGATTTTTGGTTGAATTCAGTTGTGCTAGCATCTTTTCTGATTTTTTGTCATCTGGCAGCATTAATTTTAGTGATTTAAAAGCACATTTAATGGCCCATGTCACTCCATAGTATTCAAGAAAAGAAACAGTTAGACAGAATTTATTTCTAAAATAACTATATGTCATTAATTTGGAGTCACTTGTCAAAAGATCATTAATATTCCGCACACCTACATCAACCCAGTGCTTATAAAAAATAGTCTTGCCCGCAATTCTAATCAATGAATTGTTCCATATCGATTCGGCACCAAAATCTGCTTGTGAGGCGAAGGAGTCTCTGTAATTTAGATCTGACCACAGCTCAATGAGTTCCTGGAGGAAGTTATCTTTTACATCGAGGCTTTTAACATCTTTTCGTGCTAAGTTGCCAGTGAAAATTAGTTTTCCTCCAAACTTAGACAAATAGAAGTCGAAAAAGGATTTCCATTTAGATTGGCAATCATCAGAAATATACTTAAGTATCCATGTAATTTTCAAAGCCTTATTAAATTCCATAATGTCCAGCATCTTCAGTCCTCCATCTTGGTAATCTGCTATCATTTCAGTTCGTTAAATTTTGTCACCCTTGTTATCCCAAAGGAACTTAAAAATAAGATCATTAATTTCTTTTAAGGATTTTAGGTCAGACGACATTGACGACATGACGTAAACCATTTGAGATGCGGCTAAGGCCTTGACAACTGCAATTTTACCAATCAACGTTAGCCTTTTATTGTGCCAATTGTTTAAAACATTCTGTACATTTCGAACCTTCTCCTTGTAATTCTTTTTGAGACTTTCTACCTTATCGACACAGAACCAAACGCCCAAAGCCTTAACTTTACCATTTGCCCAAGTAAGATTTTTATCGGGGCACAAAATTTGGTTCGATCCCTTTAATGAGCCTATCCAAAGAACTTCTGTTTTGTCACAATTAACTCTTAGCCCTGAAATCTTACCAAAACTTTCTAACATATGGAGAGAACGCTGAAGCGATTTTTGAGAACCATCTAAAATCAAAGTAGTATCATCTGCAAACTGACTTAACTTACATTCAATACTACCTACTGATATCCCTTTGATTACAGTGTCTTTACGGATGGCAGCAGCCAAAATCTCTGCACAAAGGATAAATATATATGGCGAAAGTGGGCAGCCCTGCCTAACACCCCGACCCAATTCAAAGAAAACACCCGACCAACCGTTATTCACAACACAGCTCTGGATGTCACAATAGAACATATTGATCCAATTAATAAGAGACGACCCGAAACCAAAGCAAAGTAACGTTTGCTGAACAAAAGACCATTCAATTGTATCAAAAGCTTTCTCAAAATCAACAAAAAGAAGCATTCCGGGAATGTTTTTAGACTCTGTGTATGCGATAACGTTATTAATTAGACAAATATTTTCTGTGATAGAACGGCCTTTCAAAAATCCCGTCTGATCATTGTCTATTAGGCCTGGTAGCACAGTCTTCAGCCTAGATGCAATTGCCTTGGATGCTATTTTATAATCACAATTTAATAAAGTTATGGGTCTCCAGTTTTTTAATTCATCGAGTGCCTTGTCTTTCTTGGGGATTAAAGAGATAATACCCCTCCTTTGCGTTATCGCTAATTTGCCTTTTTGATAGCTTTTGTTCAAAGAGCTAACGAGGTATGAAGAGATATCATTCCAAAATACCTTGTAAAATTCTGCAGGAAGGCCGTCCGTTCCTGGCGATTTGCCAGATTCCATTAACTTAACCGCTTCTAAACATTCCTTTTCTGTAAGGAGTCCTTCGCATTTTTGTTTATCATCATCATTGAGTTTTGGGAGATCCTGATCAAAAAACAAATTCCGTAGCTCCTCCGTTATCGCCATAGAAAGGCTCGAGGTGTAAAGAGAACTATAAAAGGAATTACATTCTTCTAAGATATCTGGATCGTTCGTTAGATATAAGCCATTGTTTCCCTTAATCTGCGTAATCGTTTTTCTTTTACAATGTCTATTTTCAAGATTCAAAAAAATATTTACTATTTTTCTCACCTTCATCGACCATCTGGCCTTAGATCTGATGATAGCACCTTTTGTTTTGTATTCAATTATACTTTCCAATTCTTTTTTCTTGAGCTTTAGTTGTTCCACAAGAGCAGTTTTTTTGTTATTACCCAAATCTTTTTCTAATTGCCTTTCTAATAAGGCTATTTCAGTTTCAATAGCGTCTTCCTTCTTTCTCATTTCCTTCATTTTAGCCTTAGCATATTTTATTGAAGTATCTCTAATTTCAAGTTTAATCATTTCCCATAATAGCACTTCATCTACTTCTTTGTCATTTTCGTACTGTGTGACTGTTTGGGCAATTGTCGCCTTGATGGCATTTATATACTCGCTTTCGCCCAGAAGCGCGGAGTTTAGTTTCCAGAAACCTGGTCCTCTTTTATTTGAGTGATAACTCACGTCAATTTTACACAGAGAGTGATCCGTTTTATAACCGGGAAGGATATCAGCTTTGGAAACTCTTCCTGCGATACTTACATTTACCAAGAAAAAGTCTAGGAAGCAATGCACTTCGGGCTTGTTCTGTCTCCATGTATATCTTTTTTCCTCCGGATTTAGGTCTCTCCATATGTCCGTTAAATCTAAATTGTCTTGGAAAGTTTTCAACACTTTTAAAGAGTTCGAATGTGTGGTTGGTACTCCCCCTTTTTGTCTTTTTAAATGTCCAGAACAAGGTTAAAATCGCCACCGAGAATTATTTCATCACACCTAAAGATCAACATTTCTTTGAAAACAGCTTCAAAAAAAGCCGGATCATCTTTGTTGGGGGCGTAGATATTGCAGATAGTCAAGGTCAGCTCGCCGACTTCTAAATCCATAATAATGCATCTTCCCTCTTTATCGCAAAATTGTTTCAATATTTGAAAAGAAAAATTGTTATTGAAAAGAACAGCGACACCTGCTCTCTTGCTTGCCTCGCCGCTAAAAAAAGCTGTGTAGCCCCATTCAGCCGCCCAAACCCCGGAGGAGTTCGTTGTACAATGAACCTCTTGTAACATGTAAATCGAAAACTTTTTCTTTTTGAGCCACTGAAATAATTCTCTTCTTTTATCATTATTAACCAACCCTCTTACGTTTAAAGAAGATATAGTTATTTTAGACATCTAATATTGTAAACAATTAGCTGACTTCGCAGGTTCCGAATAAAATTGACCAAAAGCATTAACCCTTTCGCAACAACGAAGAAGGAAGGTAAATCTACATGTATACATGCAAATACAACAATAACAATGAACATACTCAAATATAAAAAATAAATACTTGGTTTAGGTCCGGTTTCTGGTCCAGTCAAGGCACTTGGAAAATGATTTATCTGTTTCGGTGATCCCGTCTTGAAATCATTCTTTAGTACTTGGTCTGTATATTTGGCCGTCGATGTAAAGTTTGTCGTAATTTAATTTTGCCGCGCGTCCCTTCTTCCTCTCTTCTTTCATAACCTTGATCAATCCTTTTCGTATCTCAACAATTTCTTTCGGGAAATCTTGCGAAATTCCGAAACCTGTACCTGCTAATTTGGAAGCATTGGAGAGTATATGCTCTTTATCCTTATGAAAGCTAAGTTTCACAATAATCGGGCGCGGTGTGTCTTCTTTTCTCTTACCGAGGCGGTGTGCCCTCTCGACTGAAATGTAGCTGGCTTCTTCTGCTTCCATGTTTAATTTTTCCTCCAAAAAGGCATAGATCAAATCTTTTGTCTTAGAGGTCGATTCTTTCGCTTCTTCAGGAATGTTGTAAAAGATGAGATTTTTTCTTCTACTGTGGCTTTCCAATTTTATAGCGCGCTCCCTCTCAAGGTGACGGTTTGTGTTAAATTGCGGACATCTTCAGTAAGCTCGGACATTGCTTTCCTCTGAACTTTTGTTTCTTCAGTTAGGTCTTCAACTGACTTGAGAGCAAACTCTAAGCTTTCTCTTAAAGAATCGTTTTCTTTTTCCAACTGATGCTGCTTTTCTCTGATTTCTTCAATTTCGTTTACTCGAGCTAAAGCGAGATCCAATTTGCGGTTAATTTCAGCGAGAGTCTCCGCCATGATGTTCGAAACATCTTCATCTGTTTGGGAGCCTGTTGTAGTTCTCTTTCGTTTACGACCTGCGTCATCGTTCCCCTCACTTTCGTCCATTGTGCCTTGACGTACGGACGTCTTTTAAGCCATTTGTTAACAACAAAAATTTCAAAATTCGTATAAAATTCGCAGAGCTCGAAAGATAACGTCCTTTCACCTTGAATACTCTGGGAAGGTTGCCAAGACTTCTGGATCATTTGTTAGCCACTTGTGTAGATGGAAGCCTCCGCGACGCAGTAACTCAGTCGTTTGCTTCTGCTTTTCTATCGCTTCTTCTCGAGAATTGGTAGACGGCAGGCCGTCGTCCATGTAAAAGTGCTTGTAGACTGCTTTTACACCCAAGGGAAGATCTCCATTCTCGTCTACATTACGCCTCATAGTGTAGTTTGCCCTGAATGGCGAGGACACTTCTCCAAACACTGTTCTTTCGAACTGATACACGCTTGGTTATTCTTCTGGTGATTCTCGCCATAAGAACCTCATCGACGGCTTATCTCTTTCAGGTAGGCACAGCATGTGGTACATTTCCTTCACATCTGCAGCCATAGCATGCTTGATTGTCGACCACTTCAACTTCTGATCAGGACCATTCAGGTTAGGAACTGTCTTCACATCTCGCAATAGGTACTTGACTTCCTCTTTTCCAACTCGAGCAACACGGCATTTCTTGATTTGCTGAGAGGTAAATTTTCTCTGTGAATTAAACACCTTGGATTTCAAGATCCACCTCTTTGCCCCCAAGTCCTAATGTTACCGCCAAACCCTCAGCCATTAACGTAGTATTGAAGCCCAAGTCGCGCAATGCCATTACCTGCTGTTCCCCTTTCTCTCTAAACACAACTACCGGTAATACCTCAACCAGCGCACGACCACCAACTTCACAACCTGAGCAAACTGAATGACTATGCTGCTGACGCAACTCCTCCACCTGATTTGATGCAGCCTCACTCTCTTAAGGAGCAATCACCGAACCTGTCCAGCATTGCCTTTGTTTCTTGTTTTGCTCTTCCCCGTTCGATAAACTTCAAGTCAACTTCGTGAACGAGTGTGTGGTAGCGTATATCACAGCCCTCAACTTTGCATTTGTCCCTATCACGACACTTGTTCAAACGGTGGCCTGGCATCAAACAGGAGAAGCAGAGCCTATGTTCATCAACAACCTTTTCTTTTTCGTTTACTGACATTCTCTTGAACACTTTGCACCTTTGTAATTTGTGGTTAGCTGACTTATGAACTGGGCACTTGGCTGTCTCAATGCTGGTGCGAGACTCGGTCTGGTGCGAGACGGGTCTTGACTCATCTTGAGTATCCTCTTAGCTTGTTTGACTGCAGCTTCTGCTGTACCGTTTCATTTTGGATTTGTGGTGAAGATGTATAGTGATGAAAATTCCACTTCTCTGAAAACTCTTTAAATTCCTTGCTGGCATATTGGGGACCATTATCTGATATCACCACCTCAGGGAATCCCTGCCGGGCGAAAATCTTCTTCATCTGTAAGATTGTAGACTCAGCATCAGTATTATTTAGTTGCTCTAAGTCCCAGTATTTTGTCAGTTTATCTACAACTACCAAGTAGATGTCTTTCTTCACACTGAACAGATCAATACTGACTATTTGCCATCTTCTCTTTGGAATAGGCTGGCTCTGCATGGTTTCTCTAGGTTGATCTGGCTTAGCTTCCTGACATATGGAACAGTTATCGCAGAGATATTTGACCTCATGGTGAATTGATGGCCAATACAATGTATCTCTTGCATGTCTCATGCATCTCTCTGCTCCTAGGTAAACGGGATGTATCTTTTCTAACATCTGTGGGCGCATAGCCGTGTGAATAAGCACTCTCGTTCCTCTGTAGATTATTCCATCCTGAACTACAAGTTCATCTCTATACGGCCAATAGTCACGGACATTGGGCGGCACTTGTGTCTTGTCCTCAGGCCGTCCATTAGCTATGATTTCAGCTAGGGTCATGAGATTTCCATCTCTTGAGGTTGCTGTTGCTACTTTCTGAAGCGTTGCATCTGTCATGTTGTGAAAGATATTTGGATCTATTCCTTCAATCTCTTTCATGAGAACTTCTTCTGCATGAATCGTAAAGATTTCATAATCATCCATTTCCTTCTTGTGCGTTCGGTTGTTTGGGAGGGCAGATCTTGACAGATGATCACTTATGTACATCTGAGTTCCTTTTTTGTACACAACATTCAGGCGGTACTTTTGCAGTCGTAGCATCATGCGTTGTAACCTCTTGGATGCGCTGTTGATACTTTTGGCTAGAATCGTTTCTAGAGGCTGCTGTAAGCTTTTCTCTTCCATGAAGATAGTGGACAAATCGTGTAAAACCAAACACCAGTGCGAGGCATTTCTTCTCGATCTGAGAATAACGTCTCTCAGTTTCAGCCATTGTGCGACTAGCAAATGCCACTGGTCTGCCGGCTTGAAGTAGAACTGCTCCGAGTCTGAAATCATCTGTGTCAACTTGTTGAAGGCATCTTCGTGAACTTTCGACCAAATGAATTGGTTTTGCTCTTTGGTTAGGTTTCTGAGAGGTTCAGATACATTGGACAGCTGAGGTAAAAACTTGCCCAGATAATTGATCATACCAAGTAATCTTCTCACTTCAGTTTTACTGTGTGGTCTCGGCATCTGAGTGATGGCTTCAAATTTGGCTGGATCTGGCAAAATACCCTCAGAAGTCAGGATATGACTACAGTACTTCAAATTCTGTCGTTTGAAGACGAACTTGTCCTTGTTCAGTTTGAAATTCCGCTCCCCGCACTTCTGTAGTAACGCAATCAGATTTCTGTCATGGTCTGCCAGAGCTTCTTCCTGGGTGTTTCCTGCTCCAGTTACTAACAGGTCATCAGCTATTGCAGTTACTCCTTCCAGGCCTTTAATCATTTCGTTAACATGTCTCTGAAATTCTTCTGGTGCACTACATATACCGAAGGACATCCTAAGCAACTTGTATCTACCAAAAGGAGTGTGAAATGTAGTTGATTTGCTTGAATCCTCATCTAGCTTCACTTGCAGGAAACCATTTTTAGCATCCAGGACTGTGAACACTCGCGCCTTAGCAAACCTGGAGGTCACATCATCAATGGTTGGGAGACAGAGCTTTGGTATTTTGACATGCTTGTTCAATTCTCTGGGGTCCAGAAAGACACGCAGTTGTCCATTGCGCTTCTTCACATATACTGCACTGCTCACCCAGTCTGCTGGCTCATCAACTTTTGCTATGTGCCCTTTCTGTAGCTGCTCCATTTCATGAAGTTTCTTCTTGAGATCGTCTCTCAGCGCGACGGGTACGGTTCTAGGCCCATCTTGTTTTGGTACTGCTCCTTCTGTCAGTTCAATCTTGTAATCTCCAATGTACCATAGACCAGTGAATACATCGTTGTATTCTTGTAAAACAGCATCCTTGGTCAGCCCTTTCACGTCAGAGACTGAGCTGACTTGTAATTCTCTTTTAATAGACAGAAGCTCCAACTTCTCGCATGTTTTTCCTGGTAATAGTGAACTTGGAGCATCATCAACCACTAAAAATTTTGCTCTGGTCATTTTCCTTCCGATTTGGATGTCAAGGTAGACTTCACCTTTTGGAAACACACGTTCTCCATTTTACGCTTTCTTCAAATCTGGTCTGTTTTGAATCTTTACAAAATCTTCCAATCTCAAACAATTAGCTTCTGATCCACTATCAATCTGCATGGCTACCTCAACCCAGTTACTTGTCTGTTCACTTCTTAACTGAGGTTCAATCATGTATTTAGAGTGGCTGCTGTCAGTGACTGAATACACGCAGTATACGTCATAATCATTCAGTGTTGGTTCTGCTTCTTCGATTCGGTGAACACTCCTCGTAGGTTTCCTCGAAATCATTCTTCACAGGTTTCTATGCTCTCCTTTGAGATTCTTGATCTCGACTTCTGCACATCTTAGCAAAATGGTTTTTCATGTTACACTTGCTGCATTTTTTTCCATAAGCCGGACACTGGCGCACATTGTGGTTCGTTCCACAATATTTACACTGTTTCACCCTTTCTACTCGTTGTTTAAAATCTGGCTTTTTTCCTTTGTTCTTGACAGCATTTACTGCAGTTTCAATCTCCCCATCAATCTTTTTCAGTTGATCACTGGTTGTTTCTGCGGCTCTAATTATGTCTAAAGCTGTGTTGAGAGTGAGAGCCTTCTCACGGAGTAGTCGTTTTCTGACTTCATGGCTGATAATGCCGCTGAAGGGTTCTCTTAATCACCCATCCTATTAGACCTTTCGTTGTCCTCGTGAGACGTTCTCCAAGTGTATGCTAGGCTCTGGCCTTTCGCAGAAATGCAGTTTCTTCAATTTGTGTACCTCGGCCTTCACTCCAAATTTCACAGCTTACAGTGTTGAGGCTTCCGGTCTGTCGAGAAACACCGCTGAAATCCTCTGCAGCGCCAGCGAATAATTCTTCTGTCTTGGTTTGGTTCGACGAAATTTATCTTCAAGTTCGTGCTTGAAAATCGCCACTTCCTGACGCCATGTAGCGTGGATTGTCTGGTATTCTGCAACATACACCTTTATTGATACCTAGCTGGCAATACCAGCAACTCCAACAACAACAACAACATCTTGTTACAAGCTCGGCTTTTATAGGTACGCCGTAGAATCTAGAACATTCCTTATAATTACAGTAGATTCTATTTATATACTATGTCAAGGATGACTAAGCATGACACAGCAACTTGAAGGTTACACTACAGAATTCACGAGTCGCGTTGCGTGGAGATTGACTTTTTATCAGCTTTTTATGGACGCAGATTATTTTAGCCGCAGAAATTCTTGTCATTTGCCTTGCTATAAGATAATCCAGAGCTCTATCTTGACGAGTTGCAAGCGTGGTTGGAATACCAGACAGGCGAAGTGTATGCAATGCAAACCCTCAGCAGAACTCCTGGGGCAGAACTATACGGCAAATGGGATTGACGGTAAAAAAGGTACTGAAAGCCGCAAGAGGTTAACAATCAAATTTTTGTAGTTCATTCTGTAATAAAGGTTATTATTTAGTTCTCATGTTGCTGTGGTCGTACATTGTTTGTAAATTTGCAGCTTCAAAAGATCGGGCAATAAAACACTGCCCGTGAGCGAAACGAACGGCGAAGAGGCGCAGAGTTCAAACGATTTACTTCTCAGTTTCAACCAGAACAGTTTCTGTTTATCGACGAATCAAGTAAAGATGAAATAGCAACTCAGATACTCAACGAATAGACATTAAAATAGTGGTTCTGGAAACTCCGCTCGCTCTGCGTTCGTTAATATTGTCATAGAAACATTTGATTGACGTCCACCAAAACGTAGTTTTCGAATAAGGAAAAAACCGTTGGAGGGTGCGTGTGACTGGTAATCGCTGTAAACCATTTAAGCGACTTCAGAATTCTCTGTGTGACGTTTATTACATTTATGTAAGTTTACCTTATGTTAGTACTGAGTATCTGCTGTAACTGTTTCAAATAGTAACGTCTTTTGCCACAGGGTCAGTCTCAAAAATACCCTAAAGAAGACAGCTCGTGCCTTTAGAAATACTGGAAAAATGTAATTCCCTCACCGTGAAATCAGCCTCAGTATTTTTCAGGTTATTTGTTCGACACTTTTTTGCGGATTAGATCCCTTGCCACAGGATCCGGTACAATTGTTTTGTTTATGCGGTGGTCTTTCTAAAAACAGTTTCTGGTTTAAGTTTGTAAATGCAGATCCAAACATATTTCAAACTTCACCCCACCCCGTTTCGTGCACAAAACTACAGCCCTCCCCTCCAACTGCATTAAGTTACCACACCACCTCGCGTAAAATCGAGAGACAATAAGAGGACAGAGCGGGAGAACCCCAGTATAGCGCTTTGGATATGTAAATTTTACTTAAGTTATTTTTAGACGTCGTGAAAACTGAAGTCTGTTGCCGTGTTGCAAACGTATCTAGACGCAGGTCACAAAAGCGTAATATAAGAGTTTGTATTGCGTTACAACCCGATCGAAAATTAGACAAAAATATTCCCTCGAGAACCCACAAAAATTACGATAAAGTATCAGAATACTTACCCGGTGTATTTTGCTGTGTTTTCATGGTTTCTCAGAGCTTTTAAACGCCGTTTTGATCGCTTTAGCTCTCAGCGGCTGCTGCACATGCTTCGTTTTCGAAGTACTCTCCTCAAATGACGAGTCATATTACATTCAAATTCTACTTTACGTTTTCCAACCTTGTCATCAACATAATATAGTGATGAACGAGAGATAAACCGCTCACTGAAAACGGCGTTTGGAAGCTCTGAGAAGCCATGAAAACACAGCAAAACACACCGGGTAAACTTTTTCAGACTTGATCGTAATTTTGTTTTGGTTTTCGAGGTAATATTGTTGTCTAAAATTGGTCGAATTTTAACGCCATGCAAACTGTTATATTACGCTTTGGTGACTTTTGATCTACACACTTGTAAATGTCACTTACACACTAAATACTCAACAGCCGCCATTACACAATGCGATGTTGGTTCCCGTGATGTCACAATGATCGTCTGCGGACGCCCGGGAAACCGACTTCCCTTTAGACGATGTCTAATATATATATTACGTGAAATTCACATTACGGTTTTTGCTTGAATGTTGAAAAGATCTTACTTCAGAATATGTTTCGATCTTGCCTTGTAATCTTATTACAAAATCTATTTGCAAAGTTTCGTCAGAAACTAAGTGGGCGAAAATAGTAAAGAACTGCTCGACTTTTCTCTTGGAATTGAGTCTTCTCCAACTGTACCGTGCACAATGGAAACATCGCGATGAATCGAAACCCCAATTCAAGCCTTTAACTTTGACTTGAACATTTGAGTGCTTAAACATTCTGTGGGCCTGGAAACTCGTTTGTCTTCAATTTCAATGACTTTGCCTAACTCAAAGAGGCACATTTTCATTGGTCATTTCAGATGAAACGCTCGCTAAGCATCAACCAATTCTAGAGCAGTCTTTGGCGTTACAATTTTTTGGAAATTCTCGAGATAGGATTTAGAACTCGTGAGTTATCTTTGGCGCTACCATTTTTGTGGTTACTGGCTTGTAGCCAGTAGCCTCTATGTCACGGTCTGTGTTAGTAAGTAATTCCGACTTTCGGAAGCCCGAAGTAAGACCGAAAGCGTACCAAGACGGCTCGAGGTTTTCTCGAGTTCGTAACGTCGCTTTTTACGACCAAAATACGAATTCTTAGAAAGCTGCAAGTCTGCTATAATAATGAATTGTTGGGATTTCGTTAAATACGAGCATTTCGATTGGAAAATAACCACTTTCACCATCAGTTAATGGCATCCACGAAAAGTCCACGAATCGACGGGTAAGTACTTCATGTATCTCTTATCATATAGACATGAAGAACACACGTGTAAAGTGAGGGTTCTGGCTCAACTCCATACAGCCTTGGTTGTTCAAACCCGTTCCGGCAACTCACCCCTGGGTTTGTTGCCGGAACGGGTTTGGATAACCAAGGCTGTATTTCGCTATGCCAGAACGCCTCACTTTACACGTGTGTAAACAAACCGCATGCAGTGTGCCAGAAATTTCATGCCGCGCGAAGTTTGCTAGAAAATTCCCAGTTGCTGCAGCGCAAAGCCCGGCTGACGGCTTGGCGAAACACGGCGCAAATTGTGCCAGAAACATTTTTTGTATTGAAGAAAAATAAAACTGGTATATACGGCAAGATAGCAGCTGCAAGAGTTTCGAGGGAAGTTCTGCAGATGTTTTACGGCCCAATCTCGCAGGAGGAGAACAGAAACCATCCCCAACCTCTGCGGCCAGATAGAGTCCCAAATTTTGATATTTTTCGTATTTCCCAAACCAATTTTAATGAATGGATTCGCGTTTGGAGGATGAACGTATCAGCAGAAAATAAAACCAAAAACGATTTGTTTAAATTTGCAAAACAAACGAGACCAAAGGTTGTTGACTTGCTTGCAAGTGAACAAGTAGAAAAAGTAAAAGACAAATAGTAAATCAAATGAAAACAAGGACTCTTCAAAGAGCGGGTGAGTCTCTGGACAAAACGAAACCGCTTTGCTGTCACCAGCGGGTCAGGAGAAACGTCTTCATTGCTGTTGACCGGCGTTAAACGTTTTATCATTCAAAGGCTTTGTTTGTTTCCTTAATTAGAAAGCGGAGATGCAAGTGCTAGTGAAGTGAGCCTCAACCTTGAATCTGTAAGTGCTTTCACACGCATTAGTTTAGATCGGAAAGGCTTCTAATAGGTAATAATAATAATAATAATAATAATAATAATGATAATAATAAGCTTTATTGAAGTGTCGATGTATTTAGTATTTACCACTAATTGGGGACGCAACAAAAAAGTTAAAATTATTTGCAATAATAAATATATAAATGAAAGTGTGAAAGCAAGTTTCGGGTTGCAAGCAACATTTTATATTGAAAAAGAAGGAGTAATAACTACCATGAACCAATATTTCCCAAAACAGCCCCTCCCACACGTTTTTGAGAGAGCTGATGATGAGGAGGCAATTGAGCAAAAATTTGATGAATTCATTGAAAAGATAAAAGGAGAAATTGAGAACTCGTCAGAAAAAGGATCAGGGTGGGTTCTTGAACAAATTAATCTTGCGTACGTAAACATCGCGCGCTACCAGCCGCTGCGCGGAGGAACTTATTTGCCTCTTCCAGCCAATCTGGCAAAAAAGAAGGCTATTGTGAACGTGAAAAACAGAGACATCGAATGCTTGAAGTGGGCACTGAAACCTGCTTTATTCCCTCCAAAAGATGGAAAGAATCCACAAAGACTGAGCAAATATCCAGCCAATGATGGCATTAACTACACAGGCATCGAATTTCCAACGCCGGTGAAACAGTTGGACAAACTCGAAAAACAAACCCCCCGCCTTGCAATCAACGTTTTTGGCTGGGAAAAAAATCGCGTGATAATGTGAAGGTTTAGCAAGAAAGAAGAAAGGGTTCCGCGGATAAACATGATGCTGCTGGAATCGGGCGAAACGCAACATTTCTAAAGCGAGTAAGCGCTTTGCTTTTCGACCAGACCAAAAACAGCAACGCAAAACACTTAAGTCTATTGCATGATGTGTTTGTCAGGCTTTACAAGAGCGGACTTGTTGGTGAACCACAAAAAGCATTGCAAGGGGGTTAACGGCAGGCCGACAAGGATCGAGATTCCAGAAGAGGGGAAAAACACCCTTTCTTTTCGAAATCACCATAAACAAATGAAGGTGCCATACGTTGTTAATGCGGACTTTGAGGCCTTGGTTAAAACAATGCCCAGCTGTGAGCGCGATCCCCACCTCAGAGAAGAAACATGCTTCACGTATAAAACAGAATGGCACGAGGCTTGCGGCTTTTCTTACACAGTTGTTAGAAGCGACGGCACTGCCACACAACTTGTGGAATAAAGAGGTGAGAACGTGGTTGAAGTGTTTTAGAAGGCGCTGGTGATGGAATAGGCAGAGATAAGAGAGGAGCTGGTGACTCCCAAACCACTTTTGATGACGGATGCTGATTGGTGGAAACCAAAAATGCCACCCCATGCCACATTTGCGACAAAAGCTTGATGGTGGGCCCCTTTCTCGACTCAATGCCTTTTCAAGACCACGACACAGGCAAGGATTACGGCCAAAGCCACAAAAGCTGCTGTTACACAGCGCTCAAAGAAATCAAATTCATTGGAGCAAAAAGAGAAAGAAAAGAAAGAGACGAGATTGATCAATGGATTGCGAAAAACCAGGAAACGTGTTTGTTCTGCGCAGAGCCCCTGTTGAGGCAAAAGCACAAACACTCTGTAAAGGACCACTGCCATGTCACAGGCGCATACCGCGGAGCCGCGCATAACGCATGCAAACTGAAATTGCGAATTAAACCCAAAACGGCTCCAATTCCAGTTGTGGTTCACAACCTGAGGGACTACGACGCTCACCACCTGATGCAAGCGGTGTCAAAGCTTAAGAGAGAGATGAAATGCATCGCGAACAACATGGATATATCACATTTTCAGTCGGAGGGTTGCATTTCATTGACAGCTTGAACTTTTTGCAAGGAAGCCTTGATTCACTTGTGAGCGCAACACCAAAGGAGGCGATCAAAATTTCATCAACAATTTCAACGGCTTCGCCAACGCGTAAAGTATTGCCCCCCAAAGCATTGGACCTGTTCTTCTAAAAAGGACTTTACCCCTACGAGTACATGGACTCATGGGAAAAATTCAGCGAGAAAGCCCTGCCAGACAAAGCGAACTTTTACAGCAAAGTCAACGACGAGCATATTTCAGATGAGGAGTACGCGCACGCGCAGAGGGTCTGGGAGGCCTTTGCATGCAAAACGCTTGACGACTACCACGATCTTTACGTAAAAACAGACGTCGCGCTTTTGGCGGACGTTTTTGAAAACTTCCGCACCCTGTGCCAAGAGCAGTACGGACTGGATCTGGCGCATTACCACACGTCGTCCGGCCTCTCCTGGGACGCGCTCTTGAAAAAGACGGGGCCGGGGTCGAGCTGGAGCTCCTGACAGACCTCGACATGCATCTCTTTGTGGAGCGGGGAATGCGGGGCGGCATCTCGATCGCGAGGGTATGAAATTGAAACGCGTGCACAAGGTGTTGGAATTCGAGCAAGAACGCAGGATGGTGCCATACATCCGCAAGAACACAGAATTCAGGAAAAACGCGAAGAGCGACTTTGAAAAGAACTTTTACAAGCTGATGAACAACTCAGTTTTAGGGAAAACCATGGAAAACCTTCGCAACCGCGTTGACATCAAAATTGTGCGTAGCGCCGAGGAGGTAAAAATGAGAAAACTGATTGCCAGCCCCCGGTACGCAAGTCACGTGTTCTTCTCGAAAGACCTGTCCGGAATTGACATGCACAAACCCAAGCTAACTCTGAACAAACTCGTTTACACGGGGATGACAATCCTGGACAACAGAAAAATTGTGATGTACGACGTTTTCTACAATAAGCTCAAAAAAGAGTATTTCCCAAGGTGTGAGCTCCTGTACACAGACACGGACAGCCTTCTGCTGGAAATTGAGACAGACGAGGTTTACAAAGACATTTCACGAAACATACACCTCTGTGACACGACCGACTACCCGGAAACACACCCACTTCACTCAAATGCCAACAATAATGCGCCGGAAACCCGATTGCAGAGTGTGTTTGTCTGAGGCCGAAAATGTACTCAATCATGAAGGCAAACGAAAAACTTATCAAAAAACAAACGCTTTCGGGTACGCGCCCCCACCGACAGATGCCGAACTGGAAGAAATGAAAGAATATCTGGCAGAGATTTTAAAAGAGGGTTGACAGGGGGCAGCTCGGTGTTTGGAGGGACAACCAATAGTTCTTCACCCACGAAGCCGCGCTTTTGGCCGTCGCGCAAGTAATACAACACCGGTCTTCGTCAAGCGCGGCATCGTCGCTTCCGCCGAGCGCCTTCGCGAGATAATTGCCCCCATGAAAGTCGCTGCATTCAAGATCGCCCCACCGATCATGATCGCGATTGTTGCCATGCTTGCAAATTTCTTGCAGCTATAATATTTTTTTTTATTTATTCATTTTTTAAATTGCCGCCTTTTAAACCTTGGCGTGGAGGATTTTTTGGTCCTCGAGGTAGCGCTTGAGTCAGACGCTGCCCGCCATGACGGCAGTGAACTTCACGAAGTTCATCGCATTGCTGATGGGGTCGGATGTGAAATTCTCTTTCACCACCTTTTTCGCGACCCAACCGAAACCAGCGGTGAGGCCGGTGAGAGTCAAAGCATCCATGATCGTTTTCACGAGCTTGTTGTCAGACATTATAGGACAATATAAAAAAGGTTCAAAGTTTAATATGAAAATTGTTCTCTATCCCGCCTTGAGTCGTGAAAACCTTTTTTGCTTCAGAAGCATTTGATTCTCACACCCCATCTTCAACCTCAGACTCATCCTCATACTCCTCCCCATACTTCTTCTCATACTCCTCCTCATCCTCCTTCTCATCCTCCTCCTCGTCGAAGTTGATTTTCACGTTGAAATAAGGGAGATGTAAAATATCGAAGACTTTTAGGAAAGCCTGGCGGTTAAAATGAAACCATACCCCCGCGATGCCCGCAAGGGATGCGCCGTCGATACACTCTTGGACAATGTCAATGTCTTTCCACCTAATGGTTGGTGGCAATACGGAAAGTTTTGGCGGGAGGGGCAACAAAATTCTAATTTAGTTGGTTGTTGGTATTTGGGGCTGGTTCACGTTCAAAAGTTTGGTTGGGGGCTGATTTTTTCTTGAATGCGGCCCAGCGCGCTTTGAGCTCTTCACGTTGGTAACAAAGGCCAACCAATGAGACCACAATGCCGGCCGCGGCAAGCCATTGGGTGGTGCTTAACGCACCTCTTCCTGGGCGTTCGCCTTCAGCCCGCACTCCCACCCATTTTCCGTCCAGATTCCTGCCCAGAGGGAGTTGCCGAAGTTTGCGGTTTTGGAGGCGGGTTAGCGGCTTCTTTTCCTTTGTTGTTTGCAATTATGACATCGGACTCTGCTGCGGCTTTTTCCTGCGCTTCGCGGGCCAGCCAGCGAAGGGAAAGCTATGTTGACCGAATGAATATTCAATTTGTTCGGCGGTGTGTTAAGCAAGCAAAAAATAGTCAGCAGTTGCTTTGTAATTATTCAACAGCAGTCCGTATTTATTCAGCAGTTGCCGAGGATTGCTCAGGAATTTCTTCAGCATCCCTGCTTCTCTTGCAATCAATGTGTTTTGCGGTGATCAGCGCCGCGTTGGCCACAGCAAGAAACCGGCCGCACTTCAAAGCATAGTTGCCGGCCAAGTTGGGGAGCTATTTGGCGATGATGTAGTCCTCTCTGAGTTCTTTTTGATAAGCTTTGATGTCTGTAATGTCGACTGCCTCTCCGACCGCTTTGGTTACAAGAAAAATGATGCTGTCGATCAAGCTGTCGGTCGTCTTTGAGCCCACGTAAGTTTCGTACCTTTTGAAATATTTCTCAACCTCTTTGTCGGTGAGGCGCTTCACCCGCTCGTGTGTCAAATGCACTCCGATGGCCTCCTTTGCCTTCCCCGTGGACACCAGCACGGCCAGTTGCTCACAGAGAGCAGGAATGTCAGATCCTGGGTGGCCAAGTCCATAAAACCCCTGCGGGCGCGCCAGATGCCTCGGCTTCCAGCATGTCCATAACTTCTACTGTTAAAAGCTCTTCCTCCGCCATTGTTATAGTCAACTTTTTATCCTTTTAATTCGAGGTTCCCGTCTTGGGGGAGTGAATCTTTCGCCACCAATCTTGTTTCTTTATGTAAATGTCGCCATCAGTTGTGTAAAGCCTTTCAAGAGTTTTCAACGTGGCTATTTTGCACTCGAAGTTGTCAGAACCAGCGAAGTGGCTGAGAATAGACACCGTACTTAAAAATCTAGTTAATTTTTTGGCTCCCTCTCAAAAATGTTTGAAATAACTTTGGATTAATTTTTTTCATCCAGTCCTTTACGCACTTTCCTCAAGGTTTCCAAAAGGTCGAGCGCCCAATCGCCCGCAAATGAACCAGCTTCTTTACTGTTGCTTGCAATGTGTATTTCATCCAGCCCTTTACGCACTTTCCTCAAGTTTCCCCGAAGGTCGCGCGTCCAATCGCCCGCAATTGAATCAGCTTCTTTACTGTTGCTCGCAATGTGTATTACACACTCCATTGGTATACGCATCAAATCCTTTTATTCAATATGCGCTGTACCCGAAGAATAAAACTTGACTCCGAAGGGGTGGCGAAGCGAGAACACAAGATAAGAAAACTTTCGCTCTTTCAGCTTTGAAATCAGACCTTTGTACTCCTCTTGGGACAGGTCGCCGGCGTAATCATCAAAGATGGCCTTTGTGGTCTTGGCCGAGGGGTTGCAAAAAAGAACGACCGCCGCAATGTTCTCGCGAAATGACGCTGTGATGCTGGTGTACTTTTGGGTCAGCATCCAAACGCTGATGCCTATGTGTCGAGCGGACAAGGCGAGATTCACCAGCTGGCCTGTGCGCTTTTTTGCCTCTTTCGAGGCCGCGCAGTCATCGAGGATGATGAGGGTGTTGATGCCCACAGAAACAAAGGTCACAAGCTTCAACCAAAGTTCAACCTCGTGCTGCTCGCAAATTATCACATCCACCCGTGGATCTTTTTCACCAAATCGGAAGTAGGTCTTGTTGTGCGCGAATGTTTGGCAGTTGAGCACGATGTAGTCGAACTTGCCGCGAAAAGGGCTCATGAGCTGGTCCTCCAAGAACCTTGATTTGCCTGAATTTGTCGGGCCAACAATGAGAGCATTGAAGGGAATGTTATTCGGGTTCATTTGCCTCTGGGCGGGTATATTAGAATTGCACAGATTCTAATTGCCGATCCAAAAGGTTGAACTGCGAATCACTGATAGCAAAGATGTAGCAGCCAGCTCACATTGCTCAAGCCGCTGGCGTCCCGCTCGAGTTCAAGCTGGACTCCGTCTGTGCTGTTCACGATGCGCGTGCCGCTGCCGTGCATCGTTTGATCTGCCATGGAGCGCAAATCAAGCAACAGTCCGAACCTGTTGTCATAAAACTTCGACACATTCATGTGGCTCCGCCCCAAGGCGGATTTTTTGGCTTCCCGAAGAATCGGCTGACTTCCTCCCAAATGTCCTTTCCTTCGATGCCGTTGTTGTACAACATGTTGGGCACGCCGTTGACCGTGACGCTGACTTTCGTCAGGTCGGGGTTGAAGTACCTTTCTGAATCCCTGACGTCTGCGACATAAGGCTCAACAAAGAGAAGAAGGAGGCCTTTCAGGGACCTTCTCTAGGAGTTGACTTTGATGTTTATCCTTGCGTCCGTACCTTTGTTGAAGGGCACTATCTTGTCCAGCACAACATGATCGTAGTAGAATTCCTTGGCGGCGGAATAAGCGCTGTGCGCCTCATCCGCCAGAGTCTTGCTTCTGACCATTTCGTACTCGAGCTGGATGTTTTTCAGCTTGTATGAGAGTTTCGACGCATCGGAGCCCTTGAAAACTTGTTTTGCTGGCGCAAGGGTTAGCTCAAAGACGAGGTCGTTGTAAAGAGCTTGGGCATAAAAGACTCCGTGGTCGGTCAGGATCTGGTGGTCCAGCCTGATTCGGTATTTTTTCCCAAAACCTTTTCCAGCTTGTTTTCCACGGCGAGCCAGAGGTTTTCTTGTCCCCTGCCCCTTAGCGGATCTTGTTGAGGTCCTCGCTCTGAATCCCCTCAAGCAGCATGTTGTCCCGCTCGTCCTGTGAGAGGAAAAGGTCTTCCCAGATCTTGGAGATGTCATCAGTACGCTGCTGTTTGCTGCAGTATGGCGTCCTCGTAATTCGCAACCAGCTTGTCTATCAGCGCCCGCGTGACGTTTTGTACGAGGAAGTTGTTGGCATGACCTCCTGTCAGGTCAATGTTGAAGAGAAGTGAAAGCGAGCCGGGCACTAGAACCTCGTGCTCATTCAGCTTGGGCACTGTAACATACAGCGTCTCTCCCGGGTTAGCTTCGCTTGGATTAAAGGTGATGCGCTTGACTGCGTGCTCGGCTTTCATTGCGCCGGCATTTTTCTCTTGGTGTGTTAATCACTTTATTTAAGTCTCAAATGTATTTATCTGAGCACAGATGCTCTACTAATTGGGGAGACTAAATCAAATGAACTCTAAATAAATCAAATGAAATCAAATGTTGGTTTTTGGGGAGAGGGGAAAACCAGAGTACCTGGGGAAAAACCTCTCGGAGCAGAGTAGAGAACCAACAAACTCAGCTTACTTATGACGCCGAGTCCGGGAATCGAACCCGGGACAAATTGGTGGAAGGCGAGCGCTCTCACCACTGCGCCAACTTTGCTGTTGGCCAAAGGTTTGCTTGCACAGTAGCCATGATTAAAACCAGCAGATTCAAAAAGTTGAATTGAGAATAAATTTGAGGATAGCTATACGCAATGGCTGAAGGCGGGGTGCGCGACGACGATTATCTTGATCCGCTGTTGGATGAGAAAGATGGTGATGATGATGACAATGACGATGAAGAAGAAGAATTCGACAGAACACGGCCGTTTCATCCGGGCTTTGCATCCACACCATATAATAGTGGCGAAGAAATTGAGATACGAATGCATTTGCGCGAAACGAGTGAGCTGCCAGACACATCTTATGATGAGACATCTTTTGGTGGCATGCCTTAACTTGAGGGTTTTGTTCATCAAGATGACAAACCGGTTCTGCTTAAAAGAGCAAAAATATTCATAAAAAAAAGGGTTTCCTGAGTGGATTTTGCAAAATTAGGCCCAATTGGTTTCAGTAAAAAGTCTGGAAATGAGACAACAATTGTCTCATTTGGTTCGAAAGGGGGTGAGACTGAAATTTTCAAAAAGATGGGAGCGGCCTCCTCAAAAATTCATAGACAAGTTCAAATAAGCCTTGGGCCAGAAGCTGAATCTCTGATTGCTTAAGCTAATGAAGAAATCAGAGAAGATGAACAAAGATTAAGAGAGGAAGAAAAACGACTCAAAAGGGCGGAAAGTATAAACGCGAAAAAAGGAGGGGCCGCTCAAAAAGTAAAAGATCTGAGAATCAGACTTGAGCAAACTCGGACCAAGAAGGATTAACTCGGGTTAAACGTTGAAAATCAATCCGAATTGCGCAGACTGGAGCAACTTGAAAAGAATTTAGAAACTGATCTTGACAACGAATGGTTTGGGGCCCTGGATTTCAATGCGGTCACCCAGGTTCAAATCCCACTCTAGCCACTACCTGGTGTTGTTCTGGGTAGTCCCTGGTTCAACTCCTCGGCCTCCTGCCGAGGGTAAATAAAGGTTATTATTAACCTGCCGAGGGTAAATAAAGGTTATTATTGAAAAGGTTATTAAATAGCAAAAAAACAAACCCGGGTTGACAAACCCGAGGCAAAATTGGCGGCAAAACAGGGCGAAAGAAACAGCTTGGAAGAAAATCTCAATGAAACAAAAACGTTGGGTGGGCTGAAAGAGCAAGAAGCTGAGCTTCAGAAGCAAATCGAAGAAGACAGGGAAATTATTACAAAAGAGGACACTTCACCTTCTGACAAACAAGCCGCGGAAGAAAGGGTGGCCGAAAGAACCGAGGAGCTCGCGCGTTTGCAAACGCAGATTGCGGAAAGAGAAAGGGCGCTTCCGCTTCGTGAGAGAATCAAAGAGATTTTCAAAAAATACGGCGTGACCTTGATAGCAATCGTTCTCGCAGCTGGTGTCACGATTGGTGCTGTGATTGGCGTAATTACCAACTCTTTGAAAGCCCTCGGGAAAGGGATGTGAAACGGGCTGAAAGAAATCGGCAAAAACACCGCTTCGCTTCTGCCCGGCCTGCTCAGCTCGATTGTTTCTTTCCTTTTCAAAACCGCCGGCCAGGCCATCGGTTTTCTGGCTGAGCACACCTGGCTGCTGATTTTGGCTGTTGTGGCCTTTCTGATGGAGGGGTATATCAAGAGAAACCGCTAGATTCAGAAGCCTTTGCGCCGCCCCGAGAGTGAAAAGAACAGCACCCCCACAATAACGACAGCCCCCACCGCGACAATTATTTTGTTCACATGGGCTTCGTTTCCTGAACCGGCCGGCGGGGTTGGTTCAGTTTCCAGATCTTAAGTTGGTTTTGTATTTTCCTGTTGTTGTGGCTGCGAAATTGGAATTTTTTGTTTTTCTTTAACTGGACCGTTGGCCTTGTGTTTGGGGTTTGAAGGATGACTGTTTGAGGGCTTGACCTTTGAAGCCCCGCCCGCCATCAAGTGAAGGGCGGCTTTTTTGTGCCCTGATTCACATCATTGTTTACGCCGAGTTTCATTCCCGGCCCGGCTTGCTTGAGCTTGTTGTTGTAGCCCACCATGCTGCCTCTGTTCAGAACCATCCGCGACGGCATTAGCCAGGTCACCGGCGCCATTGCAAGGTCCAAACGAACCTTTACCTGGTCCACCGCCAGCTGATAGTGCTGGACGCTCTTTGAAATGTCAGGTGTTCGGATCGCGTCCTTCAGAAGAACAAGGAATTCTCTCTGCGCCTCCTTGGCTCGCCCGCCGTTACCAAGAATGCTGCTTCTAACGTTAACCTGCGCACCAAGAATGCAGTACACAAAATCCTCGACTGACTGGTTCAGACGCACCAGGCTGGCCTGGGTGAGCCCGTGTGCGACGTCCGGCACAAAATACTCAAACGGTTTGTCTGCGCCCTGGTCGTTTCTGAAAAGTCAGGCTTGTTGCCAGCGTCGTCTGTGCCGCCCTCGTCTGCAAATCTTTGGTTGGATGGGTTGGAAAGGGGCGTCGGGTGCTGCCAGAGCTTTTGCGCAAAGTCGCCGTCGTCATAGAGAATGAACACATAGCCGAGGCCGTGATTTTGGCCATGGTTGAAACGAAAGTCTGAGCTTGGATCGACGCCGAATTCTGCGGAAGCCTCGTCGTATTTGTTGTCTTTTTGAGTAAAATTGAGATCGTCAGGCATAGCGCTTATGCTGTGGATTCCTCCCATCTTGGAAAGAATTCGCCTTGTTGTGAAGTAAACATGAAAGAGATAAAAGGAGCGGAGCTGCGAATTCACACCCAAAACGGGGCCGGTCAAAATCTCTCTTGAAATCCCGCAGCCTGTTGTTGCACACCAGCTGTTGAGGCCAAAACCCCATGTGTGGCCCGCCAAGCCATTTTCTGGCAATTTTCGATGTTCTGAATGTAATCTTTGTGTTTCTTGAAAATTTGCCTGTACTGCGTGCTGAAAAAGTCTGTGGGTGTAATGTACATTTTTTGCAAATTGTTCAGGTTTTCGCTGATGTGCGATTGAATGTTTTCTGAAAAATTGACCGCTGGGATTGTCTTCGGCGGACGCCCGTTGGGAATGATGGAAAGCTGGAATGGAAACCCACCATTCTTTTCCAATCCCAGAGCCCTTTTCATCGCTAGAGGCCAATATTTGCTCTCTGAACCGAAGACGCTTTTCAGATAACCTGGCCCTGCAATTAACATAATTTCCGCCTTTGCCTTGTGGTTCGTTGTAAAATACACCCGGGCGACAAATTTGCTCTTGTCAGCCCTTGGATATTTTGCCAGAAAAGGCGCCCAGGCCTTGTCTTGCGCGGTTTTTGCAATTTGGTCGGCCTCCGGTGTTTGCATCCATTGCAAGAAAGCGGCCATCGCTTATGAAAACAAGGCAATATTTTCAATTGAATGTTGATGTGGGGCTTAAAATAAGATGGTTGTGCTCACAATTGTCACGACTGAAAACCCCTGCACCGTCTTTTTCGACCGGCCGGTTCCGAAAGCCGATTATGTCCGGCTTATTTCCTGCTCGCTTTGCAATTCGTGGCTCGATTTAAAAACCCCTGGGATAATTTGGTTGTTAAATAACCAGAGTAGACCTTTTTCCACAAAAGGGTTTCCTCCAGGGCATTATACTCCCAAAGGTCTGGCAAAAACCCTCGATTTTGTTTTTACAGAACTGAACGCCAAAGTAACCGCCGAAGCGAATAGTCGCACAGGCGCTGTGGTGATCAAAAACCATGAAAGCAACAACTTCAGTTTTCCAAAATTTGCAAGATTTTCTTGGCGTCACTTGGCGCCTTGAGACGGACGAATTTATTTCAAAGCTCATCGTGCCCAGTGTCTTCTTTGTGTACTGCGATTTGGTCAACCGGGACCAAAATTTGTTGAATGCGAAAAAACAAACCTACTTGCAAAGTTTGACATCCTGGGAGAGGCTTTCGAAAAAATAAACTATCGCGCTCTCGAACAGCAAGCATTTCGTGCCGCTTCGACGGGTGAATATGTACACAGTGTGACGCTTTCAGTCAAAGATGAAGGTGGGGGGTTGTCTGATTTTCGCGGACAAAGGCTTTACTTCGAGTTGTGGATAAATTAAAGAAAAACACTGGGCTCCTTATACGATGTCGAATGTGTTGCCATTTGCCACTGTGGCGTCTGCTCCGCCCGAAAGCGTTGCAGAACAGCAATATACCCCGCTCTATCCTAATCTTTCCAATGCCTAAACTTTCCGGCTGACTGAACTCAACAAAATTGAGAAACAGATTTCCGATGAGGCGGAGCACCACAGAGTTGTGCCGAAAAAATACAAAAAGGCGCTAAAAACCAACGGCTCTGTCTTCTGGAGCAGTCGCCTCTGCACTCACGGGCGTTGGAATCGTGGCCAGCGTTCCTCTTGGTGTTGTGGGAGGTGTTTGCGGCGCGGTTTTCACCGTTTTGACGGGAGTTAACAAAAAGCTTGAAAAGAAAGTTTTATTGAATTTTAATTTTTATTTATTTATTTGCCACACACAATGAAGTGGGATGACTAATAAATTAAAATGATTAACACGCAGAAACTGCAAAGGTAAGCAAGAAAAGAACAGATAGGAAAAAAGGGAAAAAAAAACAATGGCGAGGGAACCTAATAAAAACCATGGGGCTTGTAGGACTTAAGTTCCCTCCCAAGAGGGAAGTTAACAAAGCGCAGCCGACTGAGCGCTCTGGCTGTTGCAAAGCATGACACAATGAACACCTTTGTTTTCAAGGTTCTTGATGATGAACGGGTTTCGGAGTTTAAACACGCCACACATGAAATGAAGAGCTGTGCCCAAATGAAAGAGGGTTTGCGTGCACGATTCGCGAAAAAACAGCCCGATTTGGCCCCTCCAGATCTTGACAAAATAAGGAAGGAGGTTCGAAAGGAGTTCAGAAAAAGCTCGCAGCGACCAGCGCAGCTTTGAACCGCCGACCGGTTAGCTCAGTGGTAGAGCACCGGACTACCGTGCGGGAGGTCGTAGGTTCAAACCCCGGCCGGACCAACACTTAGGGTTTTTAAATAATATACATATATATATATATATATATATATATATATATATATATATATATATATATATATATATATATATATATATATTTAGAACTTTTAATGTAACAGCCATGTGACAGAAACAAATTACATGTACAAACCAATTACAAGAGCACGTTACACGAAAAAAAATTGAAGAGTGGAGCAATTTGGTAATACACTTATAGAATTTTTAGATAATTACAAAATTGTCGCATATTTTCCAATAGATTGTCCGTCAGGGGAATAGGAAAAAAGACAAATTAAAGGCAGTCAACAAAAGGAGTCCATTTTGAGGTGTCTCCCGCTTTTGTCTCTATTGTTAGTCTAGATTTGACAAGACGTGAAAAGGAGGCAAAATTTGGTGACGTTTCGTCCAATTTGGCTTGCCATATATGATAACGCGCTAACAGGATACAGTAGTTTAATTGAAGCGCATATTTTGCATGAGATTCCGGCCTCAGGCCCAGTGCTGTAATATTCAATAGAATGTATTCGTCAATTAACGGGAGGTTGTCGTGAAGCCAGTCGGTCACTCTTTTCCAAAAGGTGGAAGTAACATGACATGACCAAAATAGGTGAATTAATGTCTCCGCAGAATCATGGCAAAACGTGCATTCTTCGTTTTCTTTTCTTCCTATTTTAAATAAAAAGTCATTGGTTGGTGTACGCCTATGCAAAAGTTTAAACTGGAACTCGATCAGTTTAGTGCTTTTGGTGCATCTTGGTGTCATGAGGTAAGCAAGTTCCCAGTTAAAATTGTTACCTTCATCAATATAGTTACAGTCCTGAAGCCATTTATTTTGGCTATTGCTTGGGATTATACCTTTGGCATTGACTAGCTGTTTGTAAATTAACGGACCTGGCTTTTTTCTTATCACAAAAAGTTTCCGAGTTGTGTTCCCTAAGCTCGGCAGTTCCGGAGACCGTTTTACGAAGGGATTTTATAGCTGACAAGAGACCGTAAAAACCAAGAGGGCGTACTTTTAGGTCATGTTTTGCGAAAAAAGCATTCAAAGTCAGAAATCCATTGTTTCCTGTTGTTTGAAGGTGTTTTACTTTAGTTATCCCATTTTCAAACCAATCCTTAAAGAAAACTGGCTTATTTTCTATTCTCAGTAGTGAGCTGAACCATAATGCCTGTTCCCCAAAACTGATTTCAGAAGATATTTGACGCTCAAAGTTTATTTCGGCCCAATATTCTAATATATCTTTAAAGAAAGGGTCGGTGACCCTGATCATTTCCTTTGTATCCCTAACATTTAGGTTACAGTGGAAAAAACTTTCGCCTCCATAGTTCGTAAGTTCCACATCAAACAGGAGTTTCCATTTCCCGTTGTTAGTTGTGTCCAAGTACTTTTTTACCCACGTTGTTTTGAGCGATTTGTTGAAAGAAAAGAGATCAATCATTTTTAGACCGCCATATTGGGGTTCGTTAATCATGACTTTCCTCTCTATTTTGTCGCCTTTTCTATTCCATAGGAACTGATAAAACATGTCGTTTATTTAAGTCTTTAAATAATTGAAGAGAAAGTGCTGCCTTTGTAATACACTTGCAAACGGTTAGACTTTCTAGCCTTCTCGGATAAGGACGAAAAACCGTAGGCCCCGTCTCACAGCTCTCTCTGATTTGTTCTTGTGAGACGTAAAAGAACCCACACCACTGTTCGAAAAGAGAAGGGGACGTAGACCCCGGTGGTGTGGTCAACCTTCGTGGGTTGTGGGAATGGGTGGGTTGGGGGTGGGGGACGGGGGGCACCTTGCATGGGACCTAGGAGTCCCGTTCGTGCGTACCCCTACTGGGTAGTCCTCTACCCAGTAAAAGCTATAGTAAAACAAAATTTGATGTAAGAAGCGCGAGATTCTATCTAAGTCTCTTGAAAAAATCCAGCCCCTAGGCGGGAATGAGTTACTATCACGCGGCATTGTGTGACAGGGTTGCGTTACTGTCACGTGGCATTGAATGACAGGGTTGCGTTACTGTCACACGTGACAATGCGTGACATGTAACGAAAAGGGACAAAACCTTAGTCGTGGAGTGCTCGATTGCTGTTCTTTGCCTTGCCCCAGCTAGGTCTTTTTCCCCGCCGCTGGCAAGGCGGCTGCCCTTTCCCATTTTACCTCTGGGAGCGAGGTTTGAGAACTCCGAGGACCAGTAGGGCCGGAGCGGGCTCACCCAAAAGTACCGTCCACTGGAAGACATCCCCCACTACTCCGTAATTTACCGTCTGCACAAATCGTCAAACAGGGTTCACATAGTGGCCAACTATCACCCCCCTAGACTTCACCATAGTTTGTGAATTAACCAGAAGCTATTCAATCTTCCTATATATATTTAAAACGTTTTGAAATTGGTAACTTTGTGGTTCTTTCGCCGAATTGCATTCTTGGATGTATACGCATGCGCTTTCGAGGTCATGCAGGATAATGTAATCATAAATTAAAGAGATGACTGAATGAATTATAGCTTCTCACAAGGAAAAATGATTGCATTGTTCCATGTGATTTGCTGTATTTTCGTGGAACTTTTTACGCCTGTTTGGCAGAGAGATGTAAGACAAATAACCTCTGAATTTGTTGAAGCAATGAAAGAAGCAAAAAAAAAACCCAAAACACGATGACGTAATTTGATGACTAATTCGAAAGGGAAACCCCCAACAAAGTTCCTGTCTCTTATGCTAATTAATCGGCAAAGGGTCAAACAGTTCAGTAAATATAATTAAATATATAGCAAACCTCAAAAGATCAAATGGGAAGAAAATTGCAATGACAAAATGTAAAAGCTGTGGGATAACAAAAACCAGCTTGGTGTAGCGCCGTTGCCGCCGCTTCAAAAAAATATTTGCACGCTCTCAGAACTCGGAAAACCTTTCGGCCTTCACCAGAATTTCAAAAAGTCTTCTTCATAGTCTTTGGGGTGAAACTAAAGTGGTTCAATATGATGTTTTTGTCCCCCTATTTTCGGGCATAAGTCACAAAGTCCATTTAAGCTACAAGGTCTATATTTACTTGAAACTAATCTTGTAATTCGTTCTCTTTTGACGCACACAGGGGCTTCACAAAGAACCTTATTAACCACAACCCATCCCAGAACATTTCGCTCTCTCATTTTTATAGCGATGTACTCCTTGAGAATCTAATCCCTCAGCTCGGGCGGAAGCTTTTGAATTACTTCGCAAAGCTTCGGAACGTTTCTGTTCTCCTCCTGCGAGATTGGGCCGTAAAACATGTGCAGAACTTCTCTCGAACCTCTTGCAGCTGCCATCTTGCCTTATATACCAGTTTTATTTTTCTTCAAAACGAAAAAAGTTTCTGGCACACTTTGCGCCGCGTTTTGCCAAGCCGCCAGCCGGGCTTTGCGCTGCAGCAACTGGGAATTTTCTGGCAAACTTCGCGCGGCATGAAATTTCTGGCACACTGCATGCGGTTTGTTTACACACACGCGTAAAGTGAGGCGCTCTGGCACAGCGAAATACAGCCTTGGTTGTCCAAACCTGTTTCGGCAACGAACCCAGGTGAGTTGCCGGAACGGGTTTGGACAACCAAGGCTGTATGGAGCTGTGCCAGAACCCTCACTTTACACGTGTGTAAAGATTATAGTAGGAGATACATGAAGTACCTATCACTGCAGATTCGTTTTACCACGAGCTTCGATCCGCGTATCTTGTTATTGCTTGATTGGCGGTAGGTGGATGATGTTTTTCTATCATTTTCTTCTTTGAAAAGGCACACCTTTCTCCAAATGTGCCAGACATTTAAGTATCTTTCGGGATTTGGGGCGATTTATCAAAGGTCTTGAATGGAAAGTTGAGGATTAGATTGAGGCTTTTGTTTGTCCACCAACAAGCTAGAAGTCCCTCACGTCGTTTGGTGATTGAAAACCATTGAAAACCTACTTAAATCAGATAACCAAAACATGAATGCTGACAAAGCAAGCAAGATCATTTGCCAATTCTTACCAGCTGACCGGTATTTAAAAAAACATTGATCATGTTATTACACTTCATATTTCAATAATTTAATACACTAAATATGCGAGACACGTTGAGTTAAAGGTTTCTTTCAGAGAAATTTGAGTTAAAAGTTTCTTATAAATGTCGTTTTTGAGAACAGCTTTATATTCCACGTTATTGTTCAAGTGAGAGTAGCTTTATTCTTCAATATGTTATTGTTCAAATTATTAGGAAAATAAATGAAACAAGGGTACATTTAATACTGTTATTGCTCAAATTATTATGAAAATCAATGACAGGTTTATTGCTTTTTATTGTTAATTTACATCGTTTTCAAATTTAAAAAAATAATTTACGTGATTCGTTTTTCTCAATTTTCTTTTTACGTAAGTCAACAAAATCTACCAGAAGTATCCAATAGTGGATACAACTCGTGTTATTGGCGTAAAATGTTTTTGACCAGAGACGAACCAAAAATGCATTTACAACCGTGAACATCAATTCTTATTGCGTTACATATGAAGAATCGTGACTACCAGAAATATGCATGGAATGTTTGTGTTTTGTGAATCTAATATCTTGTTAAACAATACAAACAAATCAAGTTAGAAGTTTAAACAAATTTGTAACTAGAATTTTTAGGAGCTTTCATGAGATTGTTCACAACGCTATGAACGTTCCAGACATACTTTAACTGTCAACGTCGTTCTATGGAAATAACAGTAACCACATGTCCCCTAAGAAGGCTTTTATTTTGGTACATAAGGCGATAAAATTGAGAACGTGTGAGCTATCTTTCCCACTATAATTTTTAGGAGATTGATACGCGATAAAATTCAGAAGATGTATGTAATCTTTGGCGCTACAATTTTATGGGAGAACACGAGAGAAAATTTAGAAGTGTGCACTGTCTCACGCAACAAGGTCTTGGGATAGTAAGAGAGAGCACGCTGGCTTTATGAATACACTACTCCCAGTGACAGAATTGATTCGACTGAGATTAACGCGAGATCATTAGAATACATAACAATTTTCCAATAAATTCGGCTTTCTATGATCTATGTTAGCAAAACACATAAACATGAAAATGGAAAATTTGCTCGAAAATCAAAGGAAACGTTGTGCGTCCACCAAGCTTTCCAAAACGGCTCGCTAAAATTTTGATCACTCAACTTGTTTTACATTTTATCTCGGAGAATTAGTAGCGGAGCTCCGACGGCCCGAAGGACCGCGAAGCGAAGCACCATTAGTAAGAAAATATGGTAACCCATCTGTTCGAGAAAATTTGCTTTTGGTCACCGTACGTACGTGCCTACGTGCGTACGTACGTACGTCCGCCGATTCACGTATGCGCTGTGAAATGTCCTCTAATAATAATAATAATAATAATAATAATAATAATAATGATAACAAAAATATAATAATAATCCAACATGGCGGCCATACTCCAGTTGACCACCAAGTTTACAGCATACATCTTTGATATTGACATCTCGGACATCCATGTTATGGTCAATTGATACCTGTCAAAACAAGGCATCCGCTGACCAGTATCACGTGAGCATATCGCGGGCTCAAGTTCATCTAGGTCGGCTTTTTTTAAGTTGACCGCTGACCAGGTACTGGCTTTTGATTGGATAGCAGGCTCAAGCCAGATGTGGGACACCCAAACCAAAACGAGGCTTAATTTTTCACCCGCTTTCCGCGGCTCGAAATTTCTCGTTCAGTTGGTTTCTTCATTTTGAACAAAACAGCTTCATCTTCTTTCGAATTTCTTTGCGTAAAAGGCATAAAAATCAGGAGCTAGTTTAAAGATACTCCGGAATGTGAATTTCCAAGGGTTAAAACGAAAGAGCAAAATATTTTTCTCGGGGAAAGCTTGGATCCACTGGCATGGAGCTCGGATTGTGCGGTTGAAAAACAAAATGATTCAACGCTTCAAGGGCTTTCACTTTACCGCGGCATCTTGCAGCTCACCAAGAAAGGTCACTTAACAGTTCACCGGCATTAATGGGAGGAACGAGTAGCTCAAACTAAGTGGAAGAAGTTCTTTCTTTGGACAATCCGCTTGCTATTAATGGCAAGAAATGAGGGACGCGCGTGCGCAGTTCGTAGCGACACTTAGAAAAATCACGCTAAAAACATGGCGAGCATAAATAGAGAGACTTGAGTGAAGAAAATTAAATTTTTTGACATACCTCTCTAAACTTTTTACTTTTCCACTGGTTTGAATCTGATCCTGTTTATTGACATCGATAGTCGTTCTTTGACACAATAATTGGTCACTTTCCAGCTTTATCCGCCACGGTTTTGAACTTTGAAGTTAAGCTTTCTTGTTTGGTAAGAGAAGTATGGCGGAATGCCTTTTCCAGCTGAATCGCCGTCGAAAAGTCTAACTTTGCAAGCCCGTGCCGCAACGAATTCCCTGGTTTCAATCTGATCCTGTTTATTGACATCGATAGTCGTTCTTTGACACAATAATTAGTCACTTTCCAGTTTTATCCGCCACGGTTTTTGAACTTTGAAGTAGAGCTTTCTTCTTTGGTAAGAAAAGTATGGCGGAATGCCTTTTCCAGCTGCGAATCGCCTTCGAAAAATCTAACTTTGCAAGCCCGTGCCGGAACGAATTCCCTGGTTTCAATCAGAAATATTGTTCCAAAACAATGTAGTTGACGTCGATGGAACTGTTTTTCTATCACAGTTTCGGTCCACCACGGTAATCAGCATTGAAGATGGACTTTTTTCAAGTCTACTTGGATGAAGGTAAGTCTTCATAGAAGCGCCATGAGTGGTGTGAACGCTTCACAAGTTCCAAGTTTTCGCAGGTTCGAAGTAGCGCCGGCCATTTTGTTAACTCGTTCTTCTCTTTCCCAGGCTTTTTACGGATAGAAATCCTCGGTAAAAGACTGAGAAAGACAACAAATCCTTGCGGCGAGATAGCGGGAAAATTAAACAGGAGGAAATCAAATTATCAATTCGCCGTGATCGTTCAAAGTACTGTACACTTTCATAAGCCAAGAATGTCCGATATTTCTTCAAAACAGCCAAAAATCGATTTACTTATTAGTGGAAATTTTCCAGATAACAAACATTCTCTATTATCTTTATTTCTTTGCTGTTGCAGACAACCGTAGATGCCATCTTTTTTTATTATTATTATGAAGGGCCTGCAAATTTCTATAGCAACGATCATCCAATAGCATCTCGCGAAAGAAAGAAGGTAATTGACTGCTCTCTAGACTGCTCTGAAGTGACTCCGCCCCCTCATGTCCCTCATTTCTTGCCATGTTTGGAGATTCGTGTTTTCAAGAACCTCTACATCACAGGTAAATTAAATCATTGAAGCTTAACATTTGGTTTAATCGTTGTTACTTTTCCTGGATCAGGAATGAAACTTGTATTTTTCTTTCGACTGGACATAAATAACCATCATCTGTACTCGTTTTGGACGCAAAGAAGTAGTTGAATTGTTTGTTTGTTTTCCTGTTTTGCTTGCAAGCGATCGCGAACGAGTGTTTTTACTCCGCTTGGCTGACTGTTTTTCGACGTCTGTGCCTCAACAGCGTTAAGAAATTTTTGCCTTTATCTTAACACATCATCGCAATGAGTCCTCGTAAAAAAGGATTAAGGCCCCGGCTAAACGATCAAACATTTTCATCCAACATCGTGTTTGTCAAACATAACCTTGGGTGGCTAAACGCACAAACAATGTTTGACCAAACACTAGACAGAGTGAGTCCATAGAACGATTTTTTTTGCGTATTATCGCTGAAATTTTGACGTTATTTGGTTCATTTGGTTGCATGCTATAGTTGGTTGGGGTAGTTAAATGATCAAACATTTGTTCGTAACGAGAAATGTTGGATGAAAATATTTCAGTGATCTAGATCAAACATCAAAATCTATTTAAAAGCAATGTGGGAAGAGATGTGGCTAAACGGTCAAACATGCTCGTCCAACATGATGTTGGATGAAATGTTTAATTTTTTTTGGTTTGTTTAAATTTGTATTCGTATAAACATACGCGTAGTATATTGTGGCTTGTAATGTTTTAATGTGTTTAGGTTTTTGCACTGCGGTCAATTCCTGTTGACTGCTCTAAACATAAAATATTGGCGCAAGGAAAGCCATGCGTAGTTGTTCAATACCGGTACATAAACAATTATAACCGTGGAGCTCCGCTTTTAGGCTTGGCTAAATCTATATATTAAGAATTATAGTCTAAGCTGTCTCACAGACCAACTCGAACCGCATATGAAAATGGCATCATTAACAATGAAAACTGTTTAATGTAATTTTCACAATTTGCTCAGAAAAGACAAAAGATCATTTCGTTTCTCAAATGTCTACCTTGCTTGTCTTTATTGCTTTACTGTACTTTAACCTCTTGGCGGAATAAGAGTGTTAAACTAGATGTCATATGCCGAAACCTACTTGCAAATTTATTTGTTTCGTAAAGTTGATTCAGATTTAAGAATAATATATCAAACATATATTAAATTACAGTTTAACACAATACGACTTACCTCAATTACGATCTGTTTATCCTCGATAACAAGACTGCGGACCGTTAGTGCAACCTGATCAAACAGCTGCTACTGTTTGAAAGCTGTTACCACTTTCAGATGATGACGAAAGTGTTTCTAGGAAACTAAGCTGGATAATGTAAGAACGTTGTTGAAGCAAAATTTGACAATATAAAGGAACATCTGACAGCTTTGGTGCAAAATGAGATGAATAATAAGATCCTTTATTTGAAACCTACGTGCTCGAAATTTATTAAAAACAAATACGAAAGATCAAAGGTGTGGGGATTTAATGACACATTAAAATGTTAGCTGGCGCAGAGGTGGTTAGCCAAGTGCTATTCGCCTTCAAGCAGCCCAACAGAAACCAGATGGCTTTCCGTTTAGGTACGGCCACTTAAGGAGGCTCGAAAGGGTTTTTTGACCGCGCGAAGAGTGGATCCAAATGCATGTATCCCGTGCGTGTTCTTGCGCGATCCTCCCGCGAAGTTACGAGGCGCGAGCGGTGGGAGTTGTAAACAACAATGGCGGCCTCAAATGAAAAAGTAAATCTGTCTTCTGAAGCTGAATGCGGCTATTTGCGGAATAAAAAGGGGAAGTTTGCTTCTAAAAAGAGCGTTGAGAACAGTGTACTTTCCGTCAACAAGATGACTCAGGCAAAAAAGTCAGCAAAGAAGCGTCGTTTTGAGGAAGATGCTCAAGAACCCGCGATCAACGATTTTATAGCTCGAAAAAAACAAACAAACAAGACGGTAGAATTTGGTACGTAAAAATTTACAACACTACATTTCACTACACTACACATGGCTTTAAATACTTTCGATTCATTGGGTGTTGAATGTCATAAACGTATTTAAAAAAGTTCCAACCTTCATAATACATGTACACACAGGACTCAGGCAAGGAAAACAGTCGGAAAGTACGTGTAGCATGTAGTCGGGTCACGAATTATTGACGTGTTAGCAAAGGGGTTGGACAAGTTATGAAAACGGTAAGCAATGAATTTAAGGATCCAGTTTTCACTGAAGCTCGGCTTTTTTATTTACATTTTAACAAGTAAATATTACATTGCTTCGCAAGGAGTTCATTCAAAAGGAACTTCAACTTCACGTAAGCTTAATTTTATATGAAACAATTTTAACTCAAACAACTACAATGTTCAAATAAGTATACATGCAGTTTAAAAAGTTCAAAACTTGACAAATATACCTGTACAGAAATTGAATGTGATCAGTCACTTCACACTATAAAAAAGTTGGTGAAAATGGAAAACTTGTCAAAAAAGGCCTGCATTGTATAAATAACAATAGTTTGCACTCGAGAGAGAGATCAGATATGCACTGTACAATACCATAAATCCTGCACAGCTCCTCAGTGTTTGATACCTCAAGACTTCTCCGTAACGGAGGCTGCAGATATTCCAACCAGCTGCATGAAATTTAACTATTGTTCTGTGAAAGTCTTTCAGTTTTGAAATTCCTTCGAAGTCAACTGAACAACACCTTGAAATCTTCGCCAAACAACAAATTGGGCTGTGTTTATAAGGCACTGTTTAATTGTGAATTTTCCGCTCATGACGTATTGGAAGATGTGAAAGCACTTAGAAGGATTCTGTTTTCTCCGCCACCCGAGCAAAGCGCTGAAACTATTATGAATCGTGGAAAAAACGTCTTTACCGAACGAAGCCCTGCAACAAGCAACAGTTCTTGAGCGACGACAAGAAGTTGTTGACACCTTCAGCGGAAATCTCACTTACCTTCCGAATGGCTCTTTAAAGTTAACAACAATCCAGTAGTTGGCAGACTCCGTTTTGGCCTTCCGTACTCTTCAAGAAATTTCAAACTTGGAATAAACGGTCTGTATGGAGTTATGACACTCCCTGAATCGTCTCGAAACTTCTCGCCTCACCAAACCAAATCGTCGAGAATTTCATTGAACAGAAGAATAATTTCCTCCATATTAAGGTATTTCCACGAACAATAGACAAGATCTTTCTCTTTACTTTGATTTCATATACTTTTAGCCTGTTAATTCCTCTATTAATTGCCTTGATAAGCAGACACGACGAGAGACAATGGAGTCCGATAAAATTTCGAGTCTGTATGAGTCTCGCAACTCGCGCGAATAAGGTCAGCGGTAACTTGAAGAGCGCGACCGGAAATAATGATTTGCGCGAAATCGCGCGAACCGGAAATAAGAGGTGCAAAATGATTATCAATTTATCTCAAAAATTTGCTCGGTGACCTATGTTGAAATTTTTCATGCAAATAGCATTCAACTTTATCTAACATTTTAGGCATTTAAGAAAAAATCTGTAGGGTAGATGTTTTTTAATCCTTAAGAGGCTATTTTTCGAATTATCTCCGTTTCCACACTACAGAATTTTTTAAAATTTTCACAGAAAGTGAATAATATTGCAAACATTGAAAAACGCTTATAAAAAATATAGGTCACCGAGTTAGTTTTAAAGATAAATTTAAAAAAGTGACTTTTTAGGGGTAGGTCTTTAGAGAGGCATGGTTGCCATGGCGACGCACATGACGTCAGAAGTTGTCTCAATTGAGACTTTAACAACCCTGTTGTAAGATAACCTACAATTTGTTTAAGTGACTTACAGCAAAAAAAATTAATCTTGAATTGTTTTGACATGCATATCAGCTGTAAGAAACCCTTTCGAGCCTCCTTAAAAGGAAAATATTTCGATAAACGAGGCGGCTGTTACAAAAAATATAAAAATGGCAACAAAGTTTGGTAAATTATTTAATCTATCCAACCTGATGTTCTAAGGAGAAAAGTGGAAGTTACCGTAAATTAAGCTGTCGAGCACTATAACATTTTTATATTTCAATCATAACACGACCACATCAGCTCTGCTGAAATTCAATTCCGTTTAAATAAATGAGACTACTACTACTACTACTACTACTGTAAAAGTGAAAGATGAAACATCTAATGTTTTGCAGAAGTTTCAAGACGAGGAAAAACACCAATTGAAGTAATGACACCCAGGCAGTTAAACAAGAGCCTACAAGAGCCTTCAGAAGTTCTACTTATCCGAAGGAAAGCGAGACGGGAATTTTTGTATTAAGAAATCGCGGCCGTACGTAAAAGAGAATCACAGGGCGAGATTTTCGATTTCCAACCAGATCATGGTCGGTATCATGATTATCAGAAATAAATATACGTTTTGGTCCGCTTGTTATTCAGCTTGTGTGGTATATTCTAAAACAATAAGGGTCAGTTGTTAAAAGACAGTTTAGACGGTGTTTAACAAAAACCACGTTCGAAGCCATTTTCATATTTCCAACAGTCATATCTAAACATCAGAAACATTATCTGCTGCTGATGGTAAACAAGAAGGCTTGCATCCCAGACTAGAAAACTATTTTTCTACATAAAATAAAGCACTTATAAACAGATTTAGAGCCCCACTGATTGCCTTAACCCGCGGCCGTCCCCAGACACCTCAGTCAGTGCGAGAGGCTGGCTAAATATCCACCACTATTCACCCAGTGTCGCCGAATTATTGTTAAATAGAGAGAACATCTGTGGTTTGGCTAGATGACAGAAATACAGATTTTTCTGCCAGCTCCCAAGAAATATTTTGATTCTTATGTAGCTAAAACAAAAAGATAAATATTGATTATACGCCAGCCATCATCCGGATCAAATCTGTCTCGCACAGATCATATGGCCAAGCAAAGAACTAAAGCTAAATATATATATATTATTATTTCACCTTTCGTATTGAGATCAAGAAATTCCAAGCAAGTAGAATTTTAATAATGAAGAATCCTGTTATTTCAATAGTCCTGAGTGATGAAATTGAACGTGTCAAGAACTCTTACAAAACCTCTCTCCCGCGAACAGAGTGTGCAAACAGGAAACAGAGTGCAGTGTTTATACAGGGCGTAAAGTAAAAGGAGTGTTTATACAGTGAGCTCGAGAAGAAATTCAGTAACCCAGGCACGTTGTTAAGTTTGAAAATCATTTGGTTTTTCCAAGACTCATGGAATTGATACCATTTGCATGTTGAGCAAAGGATAATTGTCACCTCAAGGCTATCACCACTTTAAATCAGACGAATTTAATTTCCATTTCAACTGAACGTTAGAAATTAAATTTACCAGACGATTTTACAAAATTTTTCTCATAATATCAGCTTATCAACACACGGCAAATGTGCGTGTGCGCTCAGTTGTGTTTTGTTAGACGCTGCAATTTTCCTTCTAATTAAAGTGTAATAATAGGTTGTGCCATTTAAATCAAACCTAGGAATGACATTGTTTGAATTCGTGCCTTAAACCTGAAAGGTGTTGGCATTTTTTTTTACTCAATGACACGCAAATGTTTCTGAAGAAAATATAAAGTGAAAACATTGTTGGTCGCCTTTGATGGTTTTTACATTCTTTACCAAAAAGGAAATGCGTCCAAAGGATAATATTTTTCTCATAATGTCAGCTTATCAACCCAAGGCAAATGTGCATGTGCGCTCAGTCGTGTTGGTTACATGTTGCAAGTTAACGAGTTCCTTAGAAACTGAGCTACACTGCGGAGAACAGAGTGTGGGTTGCCCAAACAATGTACACGCAACTTGTTGCTACTTGAATGCATTTTTTTTATAAATGCATTATTGTTCTGGTGACTTTAAGTCCTAACTGTGTAAATTTGAGTGAGAGTTTGAAAAAATCTTCAGGAGACTTGAGCTAAGGCCTAGTTTATACGTCGCGTTCTCGTTGAATTCAATTAGACGGAAAGTTAACGTACGTGCGTATTAATATTAATTCTCAATTAAGAGCCATTACAAACAGGAGCTTTCGCTCTTCTACCAACAGAGTGTTCACACGCCCTTGAGCTGAGGTGAAGAAATTCAGTTACGCTTCAGCTTTGTGCAGGTAAGTTCCTAATTTTGAAAATGATTTACCTTCATCTTCTCTTACTGGGACTTAGCAAAATCTAGCATGAAATTGCAACTTACAAAATATTGATCATGGCAAATCTTTCGTTGTACTAGTTCGCAAGTATATATCATCGATCATCGTCCACATTTCAACGATTTTTTTGCGTATTATCGCTGAAATTTTGACGTTATTTGGTTCATTTGGTTGCATGCTATAGTTGGTTGGGGTAGTTAAATGATCAAACATTTGTTCGTAACGAGAAATGTTGGATGAAAATATTTCAGTGATCTAGATCAAACATCAAAATCTATTTAAAAGCAATGTGGGAAGAGATGTGGCTAAACGGTCAAACATGCTCGTCCAACATGATGTTGGATGAAATGTTTAATTTTTTTTTGGTTTGTTTAAATTTGTATTCGTATAAACATACGCGTAGTATATTGTGGCTTGTAATGTTTTAATGTGTTTAGGTTTTTGCACTGCGGTCAATTCCTGTTGACTGCTCTAAACATAAAATATTGGCGCAAGGAAAGCCATGCGTAGTTGTTCAATACCGGTACATAAACAATTATAACCGTGGAGCTCCGCTTTTAGGCTTGGCTAAATCTATATATTAAGAATTATAGTCTAAGCTGTCTCACAGACCAACTCGAACCGCATATGAAAATGGCATCATTAACAATGAAAACTGTTTAATGTAATTTTCACAATTTGCTCAGAAAAGACAAAAGATCATTTCGTTTCTCAAATGTCTACCTTGCTTGTCTTTATTGCTTTACTGTACTTTAACCTCTTGGCGGAATAAGAGTGTTAAACTAGATGTCATATGCCGAAACCTACTTGCAAATTTATTTGTTTCGTAAAGTTGATTCAGATTTAAGAATAATATATCAAACATATATTAAATTACAGTTTAACACAATACGACTTACCTCAATTACGATCTGTTTATCCTCGATAACAAGACTGCGGACCGTTAGTGCAACCTGATCAAACAGCTGCTACTGTTTGAAAGCTGTTACCACTTTCAGATGATGACGAAAGTGTTTCTAGGAAACTAAGCTGGATAATGTAAGAACGTTGTTGAAGCAAAATTTGACAATATAAAGGAACATCTGACAGCTTTGGTGCAAAATGAGATGAATAATAAGATCCTTTATTTGAAACCTACGTGCTCGAAATTTATTAAAACAAATACGAAAGATCAAAGGTGTGGGGATTTAATGACACATTAAAATGTTAGCTGGCGCAGAGGTGGTTAGCCAAGTGCTATTCGCCTTCAAGCAGCCCAACAGAAACCAGATGGCTTTCCGTTTAGGTACGGCCACTTAAGGAGGCTCGAAAGGGTTTTTTGACCGCGCGAAGAGTGGATCCAAATGCATGTATCCCGTGCGTGTTCTTGCGCGATCCTCCCGCGAAGTTACGAGGCGCGAGCGGTGGGAGTTGTAAACAACAATGGCGGCCTCAAATGAAAAAGTAAATCTGTCTTCTGAAGCTGAATGCGGCTATTTGCGGAATAAAAAGGGGAAGTTTGCTTCTAAAAAGAGCGTTGAGAACAGTGTACTTTCCGTCAACAAGATGACTCAGGCAAAAAAGTCAGCAAAGAAGCGTCGTTTTGAGGAAGATGCTCAAGAACCCGCGATCAACGATTTTATAGCTCGAAAAAAACAAACAAACAAGACGGTAGAATTTGGTACGTAAAAATTTACAACACTACATTTCACTACACTACACATGGCTTTAAATACTTTCGATTCATTGGGTGTTGAATGTCATAAACGTATTTAAAAAAGTTCCAACCTTCATAATACATGTACACACAGGACTCAGGCAAGGAAAACAGTCGGAAAGTACGTGTAGCATGTAGTCGGGTCACGAATTATTGACGTGTTAGCAAAGGGGTTGGACAAGTTATGAAAACGGTAAGCAATGAATTTAAGGATCCAGTTTTCACTGAAGCTCGGCTTTTTTATTTACATTTTAACAAGTAAATATTACATTGCTTCGCAAGGAGTTCATTCAAAAGGAACTTCAACTTCACGTAAGCTTAATTTTATATGAAACAATTTTAACTCAAACAACTACAATGTTCAAATAAGTATACATGCAGTTTAAAAAGTTCAAAACTTGACAAATATACCTGTACAGAAATTGAATGTGATCAGTCACTTCACACTATAAAAAAGTTGGTGAAAATGGAAAACTTGTCAAAAAAGGCCTGCATTGTATAAATAACAATAGTTTGCACTCGAGAGAGAGATCAGATATGCACTGTACAATACCATAAATCCTGCACAGCTCCTCAGTGTTTGATACCTCAAGACTTCTCCGTAACGGAGGCTGCAGATATTCCAACCAGCTGCATGAAATTTAACTATTGTTCTGTGAAAGTCTTTCAGTTTTGAAATTCCTTCGAAGTCAACTGAACAACACCTTGAAATCTTCGCCAAACAACAAATTGGGCTGTGTTTATAAGGCACTGTTTAATTGTGAATTTTCCGCTCATGACGTATTGGAAGATGTGAAAGCACTTAGAAGGATTCTGTTTTCTCCGCCACCCGAGCAAAGCGCTGAAACTATTATGAATCGTGGAAAAACGTCTTTACCGAACGAAGCCCTGCAACAAGCAACAGTTCTTGAGCGACGACAAGAAGTTGTTGACACCTTCAGCGGAAATCTCACTTACCTTCCGAATGGCTCTTTAAAGTTAACAACAATCCAGTAGTTGGCAGACTCCGTTTTGGCCTTCCGTACTCTTCAAGAAATTTCAAACTTGGAATAAACGGTCTGTATGGAGTTATGACACTCCCTGAATCGTCTCGAAACTTCTCGCCTCACCAAACCAAATCGTCGAGAATTTCATTGAACAGAAGAATAATTTCCTCCATATTAAGGTATTTCCACGAACAATAGACAAGATCTTTCTCTTTACTTTGATTTCATATACTTTTAGCCTGTTAATTCCTCTATTAATTGCCTTGATAAGCAGACACGACGAGAGACAATGGAGTCCGATAGAATTACGAGTCTGTATGAGTCTCGCAACTCGCGCGAATAAGGTCAGCGGTAACTTGAAGAGCGCGACCGGAAATAATGATTTGCGCGAAATCGCGCGAACCGGAAATAAGAGGTGCAAAATGATTATCAATTTATCTCAAAAATTTGCTCGGTGACCTATGTTGAAATTTTTCATGCAAATAGCATTCAACTTTATCTAGCATTTTAGGCATTTAAGAAAAAATCTGTAGGGTAGATGTTTTTTAATCCTTAAGAGGCTATTTTTCGAATTATCTCCGTTTCCACACTACAGAATTTTTTAAAATTTTCACAGAAAGTGAATAATATTGCAAACATTGAAAAACGCTTATAAAAAATATAGGTCACCGAGTTAGTTTTAAAGATAAATTTAAAAAAGTGACTTTTTAGGGGTAGGTCTTTAGAGAGGCATGGTTGCCATGGCAACGCACATGACGTCAGAAGTTGTCTCAATTGAGACTTTAACAACCCTGTTGTAAGATAACCTACAATTTGTTTAAGTGACTTACAGCAAAAAAAATTAATCTTGAATTGTTTTGACATGCATATCAGCTGTAAGAAACCCTTTCGAGCCTCCTTAAAAGGAAAATATTTCGATAAACGAGGCGGCTGTTACAAAAAATATAAAAATGGCAACAAAGTTTGGTAAATTATTTAATCTATCCAACCTGATGTTCTAAGGAGAAAAGTGGAAGTTACCGTAAATTAAGCTGTCGAGCACTATAACATTTTTATATTTCAATCATAACACGACCACATCAGCTCTGCTGAAATTCAATTCCGTTTAAATAAATGAGACTACTACTACTACTACTACTACTGTAAAAGTGAAAGATGAAACATCTAATGTTTTGCAGAAGTTTCAAGACGAGGAAAAACACCAATTGAAGTAATGACACCCAGGCAGTTAAACAAGAGCCTACAAGAGCCTTCAGAAGTTCTACTTATCCGAAGGAAAGCGAGACGGGAATTTTTGTATTAAGAAATCGCGGCCGTACGTAAAAGAGAATCACAGGGCGAGATTTTCGATTTCCAACCAGATCATGGTCGGTATCATGATTATCAGAAATAAATATACGTTTTGGTCCGCTTGTTATTCAGCTTGTGTGGTATATTCTAAAACAATAAGGGTCAGTTGTTAAAAGACAGTTTAGACGGTGTTTAACAAAAACCACGTTCGAAGCCATTTTCATATTTCCAACAGTCATATCTAAACATCAGAAACATTATCTGCTGCTGATGGTAAACAAGAAGGCTTGCATCCCAGACTAGAAAACTATTTTTCTACATAAAATAAAGCACTTATAAACAGATTTAGAGCCCCACTGATTGCCTTAACCCGCGGCCGTCCCCAGACACCTCAGTCAGTGCGAGAGGCTGGCTAAATATCCACCACTATTCACCCAGTGTCGCCGAATTATTGTTAAATAGAGAGAACATCTGTGGTTTGGCTAGATGACAGAAATACAGATTTTTCTGCCAGCTCCCAAGAAATATTTTGATTCTTATGTAGCTAAAACAAAAAGATAAATATTGATTATACGCCAGCCATCATCCGGATCAAATCTGTCTCGCACAGATCATATGGCCAAGCAAAGAACTAAAGCTAAATATATATATATTATTATTTCACCTTTCGTATTGAGATCAAGAAATTCCAAGCAAGTAGAATTTTAATAATGAAGAATCCTGTTATTTCAATAGTCCTGAGTGATGAAATTGAACGTGTCAAGAACTCTTACAAAACCTCTCTCCCGCGAACAGAGTGTGCAAACAGGAAACAGAGTGCAGTGTTTATACAGGGCGTAAAGTAAAAGGAGTGTTTATACAGTGAGCTCGAGAAGAAATTCAGTAACCCAGGCACGTTGTTAAGTTTGAAAATCATTTGGTTTTTCCAAGACTCATGGAATTGATACCATTTGCATGTTGAGCAAAGGATAATTGTCACCTCAAGGCTATCACCACTTTAAATCAGACGAATTTAATTTCCATTTCAACTGAACGTTAGAAATTAAATTTACCAGACGATTTTACAAAATTTTTCTCATAATATCAGCTTATCAACACACGGCAAATGTGCGTGTGCGCTCAGTTGTGTTTTGTTAGACGCTGCAATTTTCCTTCTAATTAAAGTGTAATAATAGGTTGTGCCATTTAAATCAAACCTAGGAATGACATTGTTTGAATTCGTGCCTTAAACCTGAAAGGTGTTGGCATTTTTTTTTACTCAATGACACGCAAATGTTTCTGAAGAAAATATAAAGTGAAAACATTGTTGGTCGCCTTTGATGGTTTTTACATTCTTTACCAAAAAGGAAATGCGTCCAAAGGATAATATTTTTCTCATAATGTCAGCTTATCAACCCAAGGCAAATGTGCATGTGCGCTCAGTCGTGTTGGTTACATGTTGCAAGTTAACGAGTTCCTTAGAAACTGAGCTACACTGCGGAGAACAGAGTGTGGGTTGCCCAAACAATGTACACGCAACTTCTTGCTACTTGAATGCATTTTTTTTATAAATGCATTATTGTTCTGATGACTTTAAGTCCTAACTGTGTAAATTTGAGTGAGAGTTTGAAAAAATCTTCAGGAGACTTGAGCTAAGGCCTAGTTTATACGTCGCGTTCTCGTTGAATTCAATTAGACGGAAAGTTAACGTACGTGCGTATTAATATTAATTCTCAATTAAGAGCCATTACAAACAGGAGCTTTCGCTCTTCTACCAACAGAGTGTTCACACGCCCTTGAGCTGAGGTGAAGAAATTCAGTTACGCTTCAGCTTTGTGCAGGTAAGTTCCTAATTTTGAAAATGATTTACCTTCATCTTCTCTTACTGGGACTTAGCAAAATCTAGCATGAAATTGCAACTTACAAAATATTGATCATGGCAAATCTTTCGTTGTACTAGTTCGCAAGTATATATCATCGATCATCGTCCACATTTCAAACCTCTTGCTTGAGAAGGATAAATTTTTATAAATAACATTTAGGTGTGTATTTTGGCTGTCGAGAACTTTCGTATAATCTAGAAAAAAGTATCATGACTCCTTTCCAAGAGACAAGACTTATAAGACAAACGTATTTTCGTTAACAAACAGACACACACACCTCCAGGCTGCAAACTCACGGATACGCAGCTTCACATAAATCAGCGTTGTTCGGTTCAATTTTCGCCAATAAAATTGACGCGACTAGGCTTGAAGATAACTTATCAAATACGCTGATCAACCATTAAATCCAGTTCAGTTTTTCAAGTGGATCAAAGGTCCATCTTGATCAGCTAAGATTGGCAACATTACCACCCTGTTGCAAGCAAGATACACTTTTCTTTCCTATGTTTTAATAACCGTTGAATAATGTTCCCGATAACAGTGAAGTGAAAACTCACGACAAGATGAAAGGCCGATTGGGGCACACGACGCGCTCGCACGATCACACCCATTGTCAATCGCCCGCGGTCAGTTGAATTTTGAAATCTTTTAATGATGATCATTCAAACGAAAGTCCCTATGATGCTGTTTATTTTGCTGAACAAGGTGGTTCTAACTTTGGAGTTATTTCTAGGCCAACAACCGTCGACAATAATTCTGCTGGTATACGCTGGATCAATTGTTGATCTGATCGGCTTAACAAATACAAATAATAATAGAAGCTGAGACCGATATAACGTAGAATTTCTGTTTCAAAAACTTATACTGTATTTCGGCTGGCCTAACCAGCCTTCTTCAGGTAGATGAGAATTGTACAAGGCGGTTGTTGGATGAGACTTGACTGGATATTTCTTCCCAGGGAGGATCCCTGTGCTAAATTCTAAATAATAATAATAATAATAATAATAATAATAATAATAATAATAATAATAACAATAAACAGCGCCACAGGAAAGTACTACTCAGTAGCTTTCATTTGAATAGTCGCTCTTTAGGATGTTATCAACGGGCTCAAAAGTTAGTATCACCTTGTACAGTATAACAAAAAAATCACAAATCATACAAGGCGCTCAACGTTTGAGCTTGTGGAAGAAATCCTTAAGTGTTATGCCCATCCAAGTAAAAGCTACTCCAAGCAGTCCTTTTTCGGTGCGCTAATTGTAAAAGATGTTGGTGTTTAATTCTTGTCTATCTGCAACGAAAGGGTGTTCTCAGTGAATTGCTAATGTTAATTCTTTCCCATTGAATAGATATGGCCATCAGTCGCGGCGTTTTGTTTTTTCTATTGGCCTTGTGTAGTGGATACTGTAAGTATACTGCAGTTCTTGATCTTTTTAGATGACAGGACATTATTAAATTTTAAATCATCTCCAGATGTTAGATCCGCAAAATCTTTAAAACACTTTTCAAACCAAGATTAGTAAATGTGACGCCAGTTCACTGGCGGATGATGGCTGCAAGGGTTGTTCCCGCTGCTTATAATGATTGTGTAAACTTATCCTTTTTATATCAATTCTTTAGTGATTATTACTCGATTATTACATATTTTACCCAAAGGGTCTTGATAGTAGCAGGCAAGTCAAAAGCTTACTGCCACTTTCAATAACATGCAGATTTTGAAGTTCAAAATTCAGCTAACCGTTATGCTAATTATGATAAATAGTGACAACAAAGTAAACATGAAACGTGACAATGGAAAATTATAAGGATAATTTTAGATTTACCTGGTGTAATTGTTGATTCAAAGAAGGTTGTTCTCTGTGAATATGGAAATCGTCTTTTATATTTGAGTTGGAAAATGGTGGACGCGCGATCTCAAATATGGAAACAATCTAATGAACACAAGGCGCGACAATGCTCAGAATTCTGCAGATGTATGAAAATGTGAGAGTTGTCGAACATTGTCGCGCGTTGTGTTTTTGTCTGCTTATTATAAATTCAAATTCCAACGCTTTGTATATTTTATTTATCTGAAGATGACAGAGGTCTCCGTTGAAACATGTCTTTTAAACTTAAAATTCTTGTCGTTTTCTTTAAAAGATTGCACGCAGTTTTAGATATCTTCAATTTGTCTTTTTTTTTTAGTATCTATTTTTTTTGTGCCCCCAAATTAGTATGGGATTTCTCCAGGCCATAAGGCATTGACAAGTTAATAAAGTTTCTATTCTATTCTATAACTGTCTTTTAACGGCTATTTCAAGTTTGATTTCAAATCACCTGTTATTTTATTGCGATTAAAGCAGGGCGCAAGCGTAAAGCAAATCAAAGTTTTCTTAGGGATTTTCCAAGGTATTCTAAATGCCGACATCGCATGCGCATTGCTATCCTTACAACACGCTTGATTGCAACGAAATCGTCTGCAGCGAAAGCCCCTCGCCCTCCCCACCCGGGGTTCGTGAGAAAAACGCACGCGATCACTCTATCCTTGTTAAATAATTTGTTTTTAAAAAGCGCGTTATTTATTTACTAACTTTGTAACACTCCATTGTAACTGACGTTAAAATGAACGCATGACAATTGGTTTACCGCAATTTTTGTAAATTATTTTGCATATATTAAGCTCGGTTGACCGTTGTTTTCA
>JAEMWC010000322.1:757500-760000 GCA_016490735.1 Pachyseris speciosa
CTTAAGTTAAATGTCAAGGCAAAAAGACAAATTAATATAAAACAAAACACAATCCTAAAATCACACAATCGTAAAGTCAAACATTTACTCAGTGACTTATCCCAAAAGCTAATGAAACTTAGAACGCTAAATTTAGAAAGACCCTTGAAATGAAAAGAACGTAAAAACAAGAGTTAAGCGAGAGATAATTTTTCTCACCTACACCATGAACAGAATCATTAGTGATATTGGACAATGTTCGACGACTAAAACATGTTTTATCCTCAGCTGAAGATGACTCTTTCCATAAAGTGTGTTTTCGTCACAATCTCCGCCAGAAAATGGCTTCATATCCCGATGAACAATTCGAAAAGGTCCAAGTGAAGTAAGGACATTAACATCAGAGGAAAGCGAACATGTTTTGCGAGCTTATGTTTCTCTGAAGACCACAATCAGGCAATCCAGCGGAAGTTACTCAGCAACAGCCAATGACAGCGTGGAAATCTTCACGTGACTTTCCTTGAAAGAACTTTTGGCGCCCATCTTTGGATAATCTTTTCGGTTGGTCGATTGTGCGAGTAACTGTTATACTTCCCATCTCGAAGATGTTTTTTTAGTGGTTCAGTGGGAGAATTAAAACAGCGTTAGCGTGGTAAACAGAAAGCAAGTTTGTGGCGCTGACGTGCAACTAAATGAAGGCATCACTGTGAATGTATCAGCCGGTACGATTAGAATGAAAGGCAGGCAAGCCACTGAGAGATTTGGGTAAGTGCAAACAAATTCTTAAATTATAAAAGGCTGTAACTTGTCAACGACACAGTATTAGACCTGAAAGAACAAAACCAGCGCATAACTGAAACTGTGCTCCTCGAGCTGAACAGTGCATGCAATCCATCACGGCGACAGTCGTGTCTTGAGGTCTTTGAATCGGTGCCGAATATTTTGAACGCAAGGTTATTTTAAAAGTACAGATCAAGTTAATTTCAGCAGCCGGTCTTAGATTCTAGATTCTAGATCTAGTGAAATAATGACTAAACCAGTCAAGAACCTCTACATGTAATAAATGACCACTGAGGAAATAATGTTTTTATTTTAGACATCATGGAGCAAGCTGGGGTGGTACATTGTTGACAAACTCATCCGCGAGCAGCAAAGAAAGTTCCGTGCTAACAGCAAAAAAAATTTAATCAATAAGCTAAGTCCGCTGTTTACCATTTTTCTTCTCATTTTTGCCCCAGTTCATGTAAATTTTAAAATTCAAATGTATAAATCTCTAGATCGGCTTTCCCTTGAATACATAAGTTTCTAAACCTTAATTTTTACTTACCTTTAAGCTTTAAGCTTATATTGTTAAAAATTTATTAGAAATCTGTGATTCAGACAACTACGCTTGACATTACCTGATATTGTGTACGTACAAATTTAGAAATAACAAATTCCGTTGCTGCGTATATTTCAATGATTTGAAGTCATGATTAATTTGAGTGAAGTGTAATTTGCTTATTGTAAATAAAAATAATTGTTGGACAGCCTCAAATCTCATCCTTTGCTTTCATCACTCAAAGACAACATTTTATCTTAGCATTATGGCCATAAATATCTTAGATTCTTTGGAAATGTTAGGAATTCTTAGAAAATTATTGGGAATTCCTATGAATTCTCAAAGTTATTTTGCAAGGGAAACCAAAACAAAAATTATAATTATTTTATGAGATGAGACTATGCAGTTTTATTTCTCATCTTATTCTCTGATAACGTTTTCAAAGAAAGTCATTTGTTTAAAAAAAAAAAAACTTGTGATAGACACATTGTTAAAGGGGTACTGTCACAAAATTTGGATAAACCCAAAGATTTAATTGTAACAATAGAACCTTTAATTTCTTGCAGCCTTCTTATGTAGTACTTGTTATGTGCATTTAAACTATTTGCGGTTGTGTATGGCCATGGATGACAAGAAGAAAATGGATTGCAACTTAAAAAAGTTCTCAGTTTTTCAACTTGTATCATTGTGTCTGGGAAAAATCACCATGATATTTGTTTAATTTCCTTGCAGCAAATCATTTGAAGTCTTAACCTCTTCATGTTTAACAGGCTGAGCTAAGTTATAATTCTTCGCAATCTCAAAATAACAAGAATGGGAGTGACAGTACCCCTTTCTGAAAGACATTTAATGACCAACACATTATGAATTAGTTTGGCATGCTTAAACTGACTGTTGAATCAGCATTGCTCTAATTGTCATATTAATGCTTGTGTGCGTTTTTGTGGCCTGGCAGGGTGGAACATAAACCTCTGCTGCTAAACTGACCGGCTGGCCCCAGCCAGCCGTGGTCAGGCCATGCCGGGCTGGCCCTGTGGCCGTGGTTTTCCCGGGTTTTTTTCATCCCCTGGCCAACCCGGCCAAAGCCCTACCTCGATTTGCTTTTTCTTTCCCAAATTTGGCCCCGGCCAACCGTGGCCGGGCCAGGCCGGGCCAGGCCGGGCTGGCCCTGTGGCCAGGGCTTCCCCGGTTTTTTTATCC